>JAULKM010024362.1:0-14012 GCA_032355605.1 Rubia tinctorum
AGCAATCTTACCACAAAATGATTACAAAAGAGATGTTAAATGCTCCGGAAAACACATGCATTTGAGGTCAGATCAGGTACCTAAGGCGGACGTTGGAAATAAGTCTGTAAAGCAAAAAGTGAGGAAAAAAGAAGAAGCTTGAGGGAAGGCGAATTGAAATGACAAAGGAAGGAAATCCACCAAAAACCCAAGGTATATATGCACTATAGAGGAATAGACACAACGGATGATTAAAACCACCATGGGAAGAGGGTAAAACTTAGCAAGTTGTCCAACAGTAGCAGAAACGAAGAGACATGGCAGAAATCAAAGCTTATAGCATAAATGGCATTAATCCAAGCGCTGCATGTGAAAAGATGCCATTTTTTTCAAATAATAATTGACGTAATTTTTCCGCGAAAGGCAAATTGACAAGCAGAAAAGGCACAGCCAACTGGTCAATATCACACGAATCATTAACCTACCTCCTCTCGGGATCACTAATAAATCACACAATCATTTTTCATGGGGATTGCACTCACTAAACCGAGAGGGAGCTGTCAAAGATAGAGTTTGTAATGTTGCTCCCGTTCCTACTACTATGCTACCTATGGAGTAGATAGTGGCAAGACCAGGGTCGTCCATAGAGATGTTAGGAATCTAAGAGTCAACTACACACAAACGCGATCGGGTCGTCAATTCGATCAAGTGTCAAGAATAACTAGTATTGCTAAAATAGGCCTGGGGGGAGGGATGCCGTTTACTAACAACTACTAGCATTCAAATCACAAGATAATAAACTATATAAACTAGCACTCAGGGAGTATTTGCATAGCATGATCGGTGTTGTTTCGATCCTTGATTCCATCACATAGAAGATATATAAGCCTATTCTAGTGTTTGTGATACGTGGTGTGGTCAATGGTCAACACTTCCCCATACCTGTCACATAGGGTGCACATGTAATCATCCATCGGAACTGCCACCGTAATTAGGGGAGTGCAACAATGGCCCTGCGTGCTGTGTAGATCTGAAAATCCCCCATACTATACCATGAATGCTTCTCCCCAAGTCTAAAAAGGAAAAGGGGCGAAATAACTTATCGATTGCTCTAGATTTGAAAAATGCTAGCCCCAGTTTTCTACTATCGCCAACTCTATCCGTAACTCTTCAGGCCAATTTTCCGACTAAGACTAGTGTATGGTCGACGTAACGTTGACTCGACAACCTAAATGCACACACCCTTACTAATTCAGACTATCCTTACCCCAAGCACATCTAGGTTTCCTTCCTCGGGAGATATCAATAATTGCACCAACATGATAGTAGACTACGATGTGTGCTAGTCTTAGTGTGACAATCATGCAATTAATAAGAACATGAAGAACAAGCCAACATAATAATCATGTTTACATATAAATAGGTAGATATAAAGAATATCACAAAACAAACACCAAATCATGTATAAAAATACAAAACCCAAGTTAATTGACTACTCCCTAAGTATCGAACCCAAATATTTCATTGGATTCAATGCCCTTGGGCAAAAGAAAAATAAAGATTAGAAGAGAGAAGATTTTAGAGAAAAGGAAGAGCTCATTTCTCTCCTCCCTACCCTACTCTTAAGAGTCTAAAATGAGCATTAACTTAAACCCTAGTAGATATAGGGTTTAAGTCAATGAGTATTAACTTGAACCGTAATAGACATATGGTTTAGAAGAGAGAAGATTTTAGAGAGAAGGAAGAGCTCATTTCTCTCTCTACCCTACTCTTAAGTGTCTAAAATAAGCATTGACTTAAACTCTAGTAGATATAGGTCTATATATAGTAGGGAATTGGTCCTTGAAAAAGGCCCAAAATAGGCCTAAAAACCCAAACAATTGCAATTGAATCGGCCAGTAGAAAATCACAAGGGCTGTGCCAGTAGAAAATCACACGGGCCGTGCCAGTAGGTTGCCTCGTCCTGAAATTGGCCGCATGCCATGGCACGACTCGTGCAACCTCGTGCTGACGCGGCCTTCCCAGTCTTGCATGGACCGTGTCGACCGGCATAGACCACTGACTGGTGCCCCATTTTGAACTTCTAATTGTGCGCCCCATGTCGTTTGGCTAGACTTGTCGGCATGAAACACTTTTTGTTCAGTTGAACGGCACTATTCATGTTGTTTTTCGTACCTCATGGGCTGGTATTTGCATTTTGGAGTTGAAATGATGCGGACCGTGAAAAACGGTGTGGTCTGTATCAATACTTAGCCGCTGGAGAATTTTGGATGACACATGCAAGTTGGTGAAACATGGTTCTTGCCAAGGAGGTGTGACACGACCCGTGTTGGCTGGCACATGCCGTGCTAACCACCCCCTGGTATGGGCCATGCTAGGTGTGTTAGCCTCGTGCTAGTTCTTGCTTCGTGCTGGTCAGTCGGTTGGCTGACTGGTTTGGCCGATTGACGACGTATTCCATTTTTGACCTTTTTGAACTCCGACTCCACCTTTTTTGGTTCAATTCCATCTACTATCACACAATTTGGTCAGTGGCCTTATATCTAATACTACCCTCGCGAATGACCTTTAATATCTTTTACCATTGTTGTGAATGACTAACGTGCTCAATTTATATCTCATTTTAAACACGTTTGAAGTTTAATTTTGTAATAGATTAAGGACTTAATTGAATAGAATATAAGATTTTATCAATTAAGGGGCTACAAGGAATTCATATGTTTTAAATTATAATTCTTTAATTTATGAAGTGTTTTAGATCTTGTTGAAGTGATCGGGTTTGGAAGAGTTCAAGTTTAGAAGAAAAATTGTAGAAATTAGAAGATGTGGAAGAAGAAGGCTAAATATTGATAAAAGCAGCCCCAAAAATCCATATTTGTCATCGCGGGCCGCATCATATACTGCGGCCCGCAGCGGAGTTAACTAAGCTAAGGAGCGGGTCAACATCAGGCATTGCAGGCAACAACATATACTCCGGCCCGGAGCGGTGCTTTTGGGCTGCTATAAAAGCTTGTTTTTCAGCCCCAAAAATCTTATCTCTTCATTGATTACATTCAAATTTCTCTCCCAAAACCCTAGGAAGCATTTACTCTTCATCTTTTCTCCTATGTTAACCATGGATTTTTGTTCTTCTGTTATGGGTTTAGCTAATTTAGGCTAAATATACTCTTAGGAGCAATTGGTAAGCATTTCTAGTATGAATGTGTCAAATGCATTGGTTAACGCATGCATAAATGTGCACATCAATCTCTCCACACTTGAACCTTTACTTGTCCTCGAGTAAACAAAAAGGAGAAAAGATCCAAGAGGAATTTAGCAAGAAAAGATAAATTAACCAATACATTGAACTTATTCCTAAGCTACCCTAGTTCCTCTAAAGATTGTAAGAATCTCACAACTCTCACTCTCCCCGAAAATGCTAAAGTAACCTATCCACCAAAATGCATCCAAGAAAAAAGGTAAAGTAAAATGATAATTTCTAAACTAACTCACTCTGCCGAAGAAGCTGCCGAATACAATCCAAGAGATGTTGCCGAAGAAACTGCTAAAGATAGCCAAAAGATCAATCTAGTTTTCGATTTCTCTTATTTTTCCTAAGATCCCTTTCGGATTTTCATCCTATCATTCACACATGTTGAGCTCACTTCTCACATTTTTCCACATGGCCTCTCATTTTTCCCAGGTTTTCCAACCTAGCCATGAGTTGCCTCTCATTTTTACCAAGGTTATTTTTCAAAAAACAAATTTGTGTAGCATAAAATGCCCCAAAGATAAGATTAATAGTATGAAGATAATCAAAAACAAAAAATTACACCACCAAAAAGTTCTTCCCAAAACATCCCCCCAAAAAAACTACAAAGAGGCGCCCTCACACCGAAAAATAAGCAAACAACAAGAGTTCGAAAATCAAAAGAGGGAATAAACAAAAACAAAGGGAAAATAGTCATCAAAATAATCATCATCCAAATCATAGGCTAAAGACAAATAAGCGGAGGAAATGCCACCAAGAAGGTGTGATGAGACATCAAATGCATGTATTTTTCGAAACATTTAAGATATGTTTTGTTATCTTTTTGTTGGAAGATTGCTGAATATAGGTGGGTTTACATCATAAGGGGTTTAGATAATCGTTTTTGGTTTTCGTTTCTGAATTCTTCATTTTGTAACCTATTTTGAGTCTAATGGATTTTTGGTCCTTACGAGCATCTAGATTCCTCTTTGTGAGCTTACTTCATAGATTGCTTGTAAGAATTTTGGAGTATTTTAATGAAGGCCATTCGAAAGGATGGTAGAAGATTGAAGGCCATGAGTCAAAACGTGGTAGAAGATAGAAATGTCGAAGAAGGAAGACAAAGAAGCGGATTAATTGTGATCTTAAAGTTTGAACCAATTTCTGGGAATAATCAAGAAGAACCAACCCCCAAGAATGGTATCATTTGATTCTTCATCTTGAGCGCTAGAAAATCGACTATAAGAATTCCCAAAAGGGATCAGCGGTTCACCCGTGGGAAGCAAAACAAGAAGCCTCAAACTGCAACTCGCCCGCATGGATCATCATCCACCCAGCGAATGAGCGAGCCAAGATTTGAACACTGGACTTAATCCTCCACCACTCGGGCCAAGCCATTTCTTCCTGAGCAACGCCATTTTCGCCCGAGCGACGCCTGGTGCGCCTTTTTTCTTTTTGGCTTTCTTTCCCTCTCTTTTGTACTAAAAAAGCCATTTTGGGACACCCACTTCCCATCCTCTTCATCTTGGCCGAACTGTCTCACTTTGGAACCCTAGTTTTTTCTTTTCATTCAGCTTTTCTCTCTTGGTTTGTGTATGAATTTATCCATGGATGTTAGTATGATTTGTATTGGCTAAACTCTTAGTCTTGGGAGCAATTGATTAAGGCTTCCAAGCCCATGTCTTGAGAACTCTTTTAGCCTATTTAATGCTATAGCTATTGTGCATTTATGAAGCTTATAATGTTGGTTGTTAAATTCATTAATGTTGTAGGAAGTTTAAGAATTTGAATTGCTTGTATGATTGCTTGTTAGGGTTGGGAAAAAGTAGCTATTCCCCCCCTTTTGATATGGAAACCAAGAGCATGAGTTAGAGCTTATAATAGGGTTGATGATTTGATAATTTCTAGATGAATAAGATGATGTCGAACTCTTTGTTATGTTTGTTTTATGTAGAAAATAGAAGAAGTCTATAAATGTTGAACGTTCTTGACTAATCTTGTGTAAATGCATGAATTGGTTCAATACTTAGACATGGTGTAGTATTTATAAGTGTTACCAAACTTGTTTATTCTTCACTCTCAATGACATTAATGGGATATATTTAGCCGTTTCTCGACCAAAGGGGTCATTAGTGAGGTTTATCAAGAGATGTCGAATTCAGTCTTATAAGCTACTATAAAAGAAGGATAGAAGATTTATCTTCACAACAAGTAGTTAAAGTATTGAATAGGTTGTAGATTCAAGGACAGATAAAAGGCTTGTAAGTGGAAATCAATTGCGCCTAAGGTACTGTAATTTGTGATTTAATCTCTTTTTGTAGCTTGTTGCATGTTTTGCATCTTTACTTCATTTCACTAGTTGTCTTGTCTTTGCATTTATAACTTAGAAAAATAAAAAAAAAATCCCCATCTTTACATGCTTTCTTATATATGTGACACATATATCTAGCCTAGTATCCATCCCTATATGCATGAACCCTTAGGAAGATCTCTCTTCTTTCTGGACGACCCTGAGTTGCTACTATCTACTTAATTGTAGTTAGGAATCATTTAGTGCTTATAAATTATATTTTTGAGAGGTACGACGACGACTTCCCAAATTTTGGTGCCATTGCCGGATAAGAGACGTTTATTTTTAAGTGTTTGAGCATAATCAGTTGAATATTTGCTAGTTCTTTTTATTTGCATTTTCTTTTTGTTTGTTTTTGTTTGGAGGAGGTATTGCTTGAGTTCTTGGTGAATTTTTATCGAGAATCCTTGAAATATGATTTTGAATTTTTGAATAAAAAGAGAAAAAAATGGAAGATCTCACCTTGAAGGAACTCATGATGAGAAGAGAGGCTCAGTTTGTAAGATTTTTTAGGATCTGTCATTCCAACCATCCTACCGAATCTTTCTATTTGTTGAGGGAGAGACACTACGAGGAGGAAAGAACCACTGGTTTCCAAAATCAAGGATATTATGAAGAGTGCTATCAAGAGGTTTGAGTTGTTGGTTTTCAAGGGCAACGTGCTCAAGAATGGTATCCACACCATGGTTCTTACGATCTAGAGTGGAGTGGTAATCCGGATTTGTGGTATGAGAATGAATCGGAAAACCAACAATACGAGCAATATGGTTGGACTTCACCATATTATACCATGCCCCAAAACCAAGCTCAATAAAAAGGTTCGAGTTTGACACATGCGGAAATCATGGATGCAATAGTAAACTTGACCAACTTGGCCAAGACGAATGAGGTAGCGGAAACTCGAATCTCCTCAAGACTTGAGGCTTTGGAGGGGCATGTGAGCGATATGATGAAAGTGATGATCCGAATGGAAGCTCAATATTCCGAAGATATGCCTTCCGAAGTTGAACTCGAAAACACGATGAGTGAGGTCATCTTAAGAAATGAGTTTGAGTTTGAAGGGGATGAGGAGTCGGTTGTTAAAGACAAGAAGTTGAGGAAGAGGTGATTATGCTACATCTATTGCCATCATCACCTCTACCCACACCAAATGAACCAACTCCACCATTTTCAGAATTCTTGAAGGAGATAATAGAGGAGCCAAATGACTATACCAAGATTCCAAACCACCCATCTCCTTTAAGACCAACTCCACCTCAACAAAATCTTCCTCTTGGAAGATTTATACCCTCACCTCTCTACTTTTGGATACTCATGGTGAAGAGGTTCAAACTTTCACCATATGGATAACATTACGGTCGTGCCGATGACCTTAAATATACAGAGTTTCTCAGGAGGCAACCAGAGTTTTTATGTTAGATTAGTGTTTTTATTTTATTTAATTTTTTTCCCAACCATGCTCTCACACTCTTACCCAAAACCACAAAAATACCACCAAAACCACCATCAATGACCCAACCAAACCAAGAACTTAAACTTTTTATATATTATTTTAAAATAAATATAAATAATATATTTTAAAATATACATATTAAATAAATAATATCATTATTTAAATAATAATATTCTTGAATTTTGTAAACAAATATTTAATAATAAAAAATATAATAAACTAAATCATAGACAGATATTATAAATAAATGTTCAATAACAACATGGGGAGAAAATAAATATTGAATTGTGGATTGAATTATGCAAAATGGGTCTCTATTTACAGAAAATGAAAATATAGTTTATTGCAACTAATTTTATTACAGAAAAAATAAATAAATGAGTAATATAAAATCAAATATATAAATAAGGAATTAAAAGAATTTAATTATATTTAATATTGTATAAACCAATGAAAATGTGACACGTGGCCACATTCCCAAGGCTTAATCTTTCAAGACTAGGGCCACTTTTAGCCCACAACTTCAACATGGTTGGCTGGATATTTTTTTTCGTTTAATTTTTCAAAGTAAACTTGGTGACCGAACGAATTCGATCACCGATAAACAACGTCTAAGGGGTTTAGAAAATCACTGTCGGTCATTTTGTAACCTATTTTGAGTCTAAGGGATTTTTGGTCTCTACGAGAATCTAGATTCTTTTATGTGAGCATACTTCATAGATTGCTCGTAAGTACTTCGTAGTATTTTAGTGAAGGCCATTCAAAAGGATGGTAGAAGATTTAAGGACACGAGTCAAAACATGGTAGAAGATAGAAGGGTCGAAGGAGGAAGACAAAGAAGCGGATTAATTGTGATCCGAAAGTTAGAACCATGTTATGGGAATGATCTAAGAAGAATCAACCCTAAAGGTGGTACTATTGGATTCATCTTCTCGATCGCTATAAAATAGACTACAAGAACTCCCAAAACGGATCAACGATTCACCCGTGGGAAGCAAAAAAAGAAGCCACGAACTGCAGCTCGCCCGCGCAGATGAGCGAGACAAGATCAGAACATTGGACTGAAGCCTTCACCACTCGAGTGAAGCAAATTCTTCCCGGGCCACGTGATTTTTGCCCGGCCGACGTCTTCTGCACTTTTTCCTTTTTTATTCTTTCTTTTCCTCTCTCTTGTACCATAAAATCCATTTTGGCCATCCACTTCCCATCCTCTTCTTCTTGGCCGAACTATCTCACTTTGGAACCCTAGTTTTTTTCTTTTATCTCTTGGTTTATGTATGAATTTGTCCATGGATGTTAGTATCATTTGTATTAGCTAAACTCTTAGTCTTGGGAGCAATTGAATAAGACTTCCAAACCCATGTCTCGAGAACTCTTTAAGCCTATTTAATGCTATAGCTATTGTGCATTTATGGAGCTTTGAATGTTGGTTATTGAATTCATTAATATTGTTGGAAGTTTAAGAATATGAATTTCTCGTATGAATTCTTGTTTGGGTTGGGAAAAAGTAGCTAATTTCCCCCTCTTTTGATATGGAATCCAAGAGCATGAGTTAGAACTTCTAATAGGGTTGATGATTTGATAATTTCTAGATGAATAAAATGATGTTGAATACTTTGTCATTTTTATGTAGCAAATAAGAGAGGTCTATGAACTTTGAACATTCTTGACTAATCTTGTGTAAATGCATGAATTGGTTCAATACTTAGACATGGTGTAGTATTTGTAAGTGTTACCAAGCTTGTTGATTCTTCACTCTCAATGCCATCAATGGGATATCTTTATCCGTTTCTCGATTAAATATGTCATTAGGGTTTAGCAAGAGATGTCGAATTCAGTCTTGCAAACTACTATAAAAGAAGGATAGAAGATTTATCTTCACAACAAGTAGTTAAAGTATTGAATAGGTTGTAGATTCAGGAACAAATAAGAGGCTTGTAAGTGGAAATCAATTGCGCCCAAGGTACAGTTATTTGTGATTTAATCTTTTTTTAGTAGCTTGTTGCATGTTTTGCATCTTTACTTCATTTCACTAGTTATATTGTCTTTGCATTTATAACTTAGAAAAACAAACCAAACCCCCCCTTTACATGCTTTCTTATATATATATATGTGTGTGTATATATATATATATATGTATGCACACACACATATATATATAGCCTAGTATCCACCCTTATATGCTTGAGCCCTTAGGAAGATACCTCTTCTTCGTGGACGACCCCGATTTTCCACTATTTACTTAATTTTAGTTATAAATTGTATTTTTGAGAGGTACGACGATGACCTCTAAAGGTGTTCAAACCCTTCCCCCACACTTAGTTCATGCATTGTCCCTAATGCATGTGACCAAAGTGAAAAGAAAGATTGGAAACACCAAAGAGTACTCAATGCGGTCTGCGACGTCAGGCTGCTTGCCCCTGCCCGTGTGGATCCTGGTGATAGTATACATATTTGATGCCAGATGTCCTCAACCCATCAATAATCTCTCTCATGCTATCGTGCATTGTCTCCATGTCTGCCCATAGGTGGTGAAGATGACCATTAACCCTATCAAACCTCTCGGCACTCTCCCACTCATGGTAGTCAAGATAATCGCTAAACCGATATACATCCTGCTAAAATCCAAAGATGGCATCACCCCATGACTGCATCCACTCTTGCGGCTCCTGTCTCCATGGCTAGGTCCACGTATGGTAAGAAGATGCTAACTGGTAACCTTTAGAGTCATGCTCATGGAAGGGGCTGAACTGAGGATACTACCACAAATGAGCCTTGTACTGAGAAGGAATAGAGATATTCTAGCATTGCAGCTCGAGAGTGGGAGGGGCCTACGACTATTGCATCTACTAGACTCTGCAAAATCATTGTAATAGGAGGAGACACTGTGCCTGCGAGAATCAACACCACCATGCCCCAAAGAATGATAGAAATCCTCCTGTATATGAATTGGCCCATTGAATGGCGATGGTGCTCCAAATATCTACTCAAATAGGAGTTGTGCCATTGAAGGCTGCTCAAGCACCGGTGGCAGCATAAACTGTGTGAACTCAGTTAGTGGCACAAACTGCTGGAACTCTGGTGGCAGCTGACCAAGATGGTGATCGGTGGGACAAGTGTGTGTTGGCTACTCTAGAATCTGGCCATCCTCCTCACCCTGCTCGTCATCCTTCTCCTTTCCTACATGAGGGACACTCAATACCATAAGTGAATCCCTATTAGGCTATATAATAAGGTCCTACAACAAGAAAATCTTGGCCAGTGCAATCTTACCCTCCAAGGGAAGTCTCATGAAGTTCTGGTCCTTGTATTGCCAATAGAAAAGGTCACCATGTTTCTAGATCATCCTAGCCTCTACCATGATTTCGGGATTAAGGTTATTGGATGCATTTGGGTTCTCCAGCATCTCACCGCTCACCGGAAAGTGAAAATGAGCAACCAGAAGTGATATCATACCACTGATTGTTATCTTCCCCGTCTGATGCGTGGAGAGGTTGATGCAATGACCAATGAACTCTTCTACCAGATAAAGACAAGTCCTCTCAGTGCAGACAGACCAAAGTAACCTACAATTTCTGTCAGTAGAGGTCGTATTTCCCATTGGTAACTGATCACCACACTCAAAAGTCTAGCCATATACCTCATCGCTGAATGCATAATATATGTATTATTTATCTCTTTCCTCCACATTTGTCGGGTGATAGTGGGCCAGAATGTGTGTATCATAACCTGCATTAGGCTCGTTGTATCTCTTCACCTTCTTGTAATACTTCCACCTAAAAACCTGAGAAAGCTTTAGATGAGTCATGGAACGAGCTACATCATCCAGATGAAATCTCACAATCATCCCTCTAAACATGTTGGTATCCCTCGAGACAGTAGATAGAAACTCCAAGGTGTATCTAGTGTAAGTGGGGGCTGCCTCTTTAGTAAACTCCTTTAGCCCAATCCTCCTAAGGAGCATCTGGACTGGTTTGTAGAGTTTGAGTTCCTTGAGTGTTCTCTCATTTACAAATTTTGTCTCTTGGATTGGGCACCCAAAAAGATGGTCCCATCGCTCTTGATGATCCACGCGGAGTTTAGTCAACCCCATGAAAGGTACACTAAACTCCCCTCTATGTCTACGAGGCATGATGAATAATATAGCACAAAAATAACACCAACAAAAAAACCAGTTTAACAATTCTCTACCAAATACCCTTACTCAAAAGTACTCTTCCAAAATTCTAACAACACACTAACAACCCCAAATTTTAAAAGATCTCAAGCATGCAAATATCCAAGGATTCCAAAAGAAATTCAAAAATCTCAATTTCCTAAAGATCAAAATTGGCCAAGTACCTAAAGGGGATATTGGGGCTGAAATTTTGTTTGAGAAGTGTTTGGAACTCCTCCTAGACCAATTTTCAGCAATCTTCAATTCCAAGAATGGACCAAAAATTGAGTTTTTGGGAGAAAACTCGAGTGAGGGCCGAACTGGTCTTTTGAATTTCTGAGAAAAATCTTGATGTTTCTGGGGAAAATAATTAATAGGTTTTGTTGGGATTGGAAAGAAAAATATTTTGGTGCTAATTAGAGATAAATCGGATAAGAATTGAAGAAGTTATGGAAAAAAATCGGTTTTAGGGAGGAGATGGGAGTGAGAGTTCAGGTTTTTGAAGGGGAGAGATAATAAAAAGATGAAAAACACGGCTGGAACGAGGGGTTTTATGGGGAATTAGGTAATTTTTTGATTGGGTTGGTTAGGTAGCTGTGAGGATTCCAAGGCCGGACTCGTGCTGACACTGGCACCTCGTTCTTGCTCGTGCTAACTTATGCTAGCTCGTATCGACACACTCTCCTTCATGCAATGGCACACGCCAAAGATAACGTGTCACCTCCCTAACTTTGGGTTGATGCGTCTTGACACGAGATGTGCCAGCCTTCTCTTACCCGAGGCTGACTAGAATTTTCCACTTCCAACATTTTTCGTAATATACCTGTATCCAAAAGCATGAAAACCAAGAGCATCATTGTTCCAGATCAATTTTAATGACTATTAATCCCTAAAACACCACCAAAATCCAAACACAGTCCCAAAAACTAAAAAGAATTTTTTATAGCCACTAATGTAAAAGAAGAAAACATCGTTTCTTTAGCATCGTCCTCACGACCTATTATTTCATGAATTTTTGAAAACTAAGAAAAATGGTTTGATGGGTCACCAGAATCACCATTCTTGACACCACCACCAACTACGTCCTTGTGGATGGGTCTCCACATTACTTTTGGTTTGCCCTTTACCTTTGGAGAAACATACCAAACACACCCATCTCTCTCAATCGTAGATACATTTTTGTTGAGTGTGGGAGTAGGAAAAGGCTTGGGATTTGTTATTTCCTTAACCCGTTTCTTTTTCGCTGCATGTTAGTGATAGATATCGGAACCAAAGCATCTCTAATCACAATAGAAGAAACATACACATCAATAATTGCATCATCACAAGGTTCATTCAAGCAAGATAGAACATGTAAGGTTTCTATATTGGGCAATACCTCATCATCATCAAGAATCTCATATAGAAATTTAACATCTTCAATCATGCAAGTGTTTTCACATTGAGCAATTTCATCACTCAAAGTTATTCCTTTGCACATAAGAGAGGGAATAGGTGAATTATGCTTAAAAATATAAATATCAAACCCCACCTTATCAATGTAATTTTCTAGGGTTAGTGTTCCCAAATGAACGTCTATCTTAGTCCTTGCCATTTTAAGAAAAGGTCTTCCCAACAAAATTGAGGGTGCACCACCATCGTGCACCACGTCAAAGACATAGAAGTTCGCCGGAAACACTAAATTTCCTACTCTAACAATTACATCCTTAACTAAACCTCGAGGGCTAGCTTGGAAGTGATCGGCTAATTGGATAATTACCTTAGTTTCCTTAAGTTCACCTATGTCTAGTGATGAGACGTCAAATGCATGTATTTTCCGAAGCATTTAACATCACTTTTGTTATCTTTTTGTTGGAGGATTTCTAGATTTAGGTAGGTTTACATCATAAGGGGTTTAGATAACCATTTTTGGTTTTTGTATCTAAATCCTTCATTTTGCAACCTAGTTTGAGTCTAATGGATTTTTGGTCCTTGTGAGCATCTAGATTCCTTTTTGTGAGCTTAATTTGTAGATTGTTCATAAGCACTTTGGAGTATTTTATTGAAGTCCATTCGCAAGGATGGTAGAATATTGAAGGTCATGAGTCAAAACGTGGTAAAAGATAAAAGGGTCGGAGAAAGAAGACAAAGAAGCGGATGAATTGTGATCCGGACGTTTTAACCGAGTTCCGAGAAAAATCCAAGAAGAGCCAACCTCTGAGGGTGGGACCATTGGATTCTTCTTCTCGAGTACTATAAAATCGACTACAAAAACTCCCTAATCGGATCAACGGTTCACCTGTAGCGATCGACCGAGGACCGGCCGGCCGACCGGCCGGGTGAAGATGACCGGACGCTCAACAGCTCGCTAGAGCGACCAAAACCATGACAGAATCCGGCCTCAGGGTGAAACATGCGCGGGCAGCGCCTGACCTCGCGTGCCCAAACACTCGACCGTGCGCCAGCACTAGCGCCCAGACGTCCCTTGCACCCGCGCAGCGCCCGCACAACTCCCGCATGCCCGCGCAGCTTCCTGCACGCCTGCGCAGCCTCCAGCACGCCTGCGTAGCCTCCAGCACACCTGCGCAGCCTCCAGCACACCAGTGCTCGAGCGCCCATGCCAGCGCTCGACATATCCGCACCAGCGCCTCGGTCCAGCGCTCGGCATTACGCGCGGCCGACGCGCGCCCGGAACCCAACATTGACCATTCTTCTCACCTTTTTGGGGACTATAAATACCCTTTCCTTATCTTCATTCCAAAAATTTCTCTTGGCCAAAAATCCTCCTCTTAAAACCCTAGTTCTTCATTTCTCTCTTTGTTTATGTATGAATTTGTATATGAATGTTAGTATGATTTGTGTTAGC
>JAULKM010024372.1:0-14011 GCA_032355605.1 Rubia tinctorum
ATTAGAATCAGGTTAAGAAAGGAATACCCTTTCTGATTGGTTTTGTACATATCCTTTTCCATATCTGATTCTGCCTTTTATACATTTTGTACTCAGTATATATATGAATACACACAGTCACAATTATTTGTGGGTTTTACATTCTATCACGTCTCACCCAAGTCTTTGTATTTATTTTTTTCAAACTAAATCCAAAGAACGCACAAGATATTGATTCAAATTGGATAAGGATTAGGGAAGAGGAGAAGTAACAATGACTTGTACAAGATTTTTTCTAAAAATTATCGGTCCAAGTCGTTGTTGCCATTGGCTCTTGAGCAGAGAAGAGAAAACGCGAGTAGCGAGAAAATATTGAAATACCTAGGTATCGTGTGAGGAAAAGAAAATACTCCCTCTATTTTTTTTTAATGTCTGACATACCTATCATTTTTGTATGTTTTGTTAAGATTATCACATTTTCTTTTATGGCAAAAGTGAATCATTTTCAACCAATCATTAAACTTTTTACTCACTTCACTCAATTCTCTCCACATATCTCAACTTGCCAAAAATAACAACAGCTAAAACTATGACGCCAAACATAACAAAAAGGAGAGAGTACTAAAAATGTGATTAAAAAGACAAAGGACTTCTTAAAAAACAAACAAAGGGCAAGGTTAATATTACGTGGTTATCCGATGCCATTTATTTCCTAACACTCTCCATATGTTGACTAAATATAAGTTTAAAGAAAATGACCAGTTTAATTAAATAGAAAAAGAAAATATCTTTAATAAAAAAATTTAAAAAATATTGAATAAAAGGTTGAAATATGAAAATGGCCCTCAAATAATCAAAATTGGCCCAACCCACTTGCTTAGACCCTTAAACTCATTTCACTAACTAAAAGAAGAAAAAAATCCATATATAACAGGCAAATATAAGATTTTTGGGCCCCTTTATATTGGGTTTGGTGCATGCGGATAACCCACACTTCCTTCTGGGAGACCTTGATGATAACCATCATACTAACCTTGAGTTGGAATGCGATTCAAGTACTTCGATGAATTTTTGCAGGTTAGATTTGAGGTGTGAAATGGTTGGATGGAGAAGAGCTATTTATTGAATGGTGGAATTAATGTGCACATGTGACTTCTTGTTTTTTTTTTACGAAAGATGGGTTTCCAATTTTGGAAACTAAAAGTGGTTAACATTTACTGAATTGAGATGCATTGGTAACTGGAGAGACGTGAATGACATAAATCTGACGGAGAATCTTATGAGTTGAAATAATAACCCGACACACTTTCCAAAATCGAAATGCATTTCGCATTAAGTACATCTAATTAATAATTAAATATCCGTGGTTGGGTAGCCGGGTCGCAATGAAATGTTTTACTCACCGCCCACAATGGTAATTCACATCAATAATTGAAGAGTCACGTTGTATGTTCCAATATCCAAAGAGTAATTGAAATACTATTGTGTTCTAGTGTCGTTGCTTTTATCGAGACTGGCATTGGTGTGTTGTAATGAAAATCAAGATTTTTTATTTATTTTGTGCCCCTGAGTAAGCTGCGCTAGTTCCGGTACCTGAACAACGTGTAGTGAGATTTTGGATACTGGAAGTTCGTCAAACCTGCGACCAACAACATGTTCCGCTTTTGAAAACATAGTCGAAACTAGCTACTCCATAATTCTAAAATATATATGACATTAATATTGTTACATGAAGGAGATTTCCATAATTCATGCCGTACGAACAAAGTATTCCGTGGACATCCCTTCTTGTTCTTTCTTTTCAACTTTCTCTTCCATAGCTAGTTACGAAGGAAAGTCTTCCCCAATCTCCCCATCAAACCAGTTCCTTGCTTTACGCAACCGGTGATTTACCAGTAAGAATTTCCTATGACCAAGATATATAATTTTTCTATCATGCTCCAACAGTGTAAAAGTAGTACTCTTTTCACACACAATTTTTCTATCATATGAGACCTTTCACTTAATGCCCTATTAAATGTACATACGTCGGGAAATCATTAATGGTACAAAACATCATAGTTTTCATGTTGAAACTACATCCACAGGAATGATCGTACGGCTCGTTCTCTTCGCACCAAAGCTTCTATAGGTCGTCAACTAATGGTGCCAAATATACACGGATATCGTTACCGGGTTGTTTAGGTCCTAGAATCATCAATGACAACAAAACATAATTTCGTTTCATCGTTAACCAAGAGGGTATATTGTAAATAATAACCATGACGGGCCATGAACTGTGACTACTACTCAAATTTCAAAAGGAGTTCATACCGTCGATAGATAGCCCTAGACTCAAGTTTTGTGGTTCATTGCCAAACTTCGTGTACATATGAATTTTCTTCTACTGATCACCGTCTGAGGTGTGTTGAATCACATCATCATCGGGTTCTATCGTATGCATAGAAAAAGACTTTTATTCACCTATGGAAAAACATTTCTGCGATAGAAACGACTAGGTTAAGTCTCAGAGTTTAGAAATCAATTTAAAATTTAATGGAGAAGGACTGAGATTTTAATGGAGGATTAGTGATTTTTTTCATTTTATATAGCATAAGTGCTGATCCGGAAAGTGTTGAAGAATCAAATTTTGTGTGGTTGGCGTATCTTTCTAGCAAGTTTACAACTTGCAAAAAAAAAAATACATAACAAGTTTGATACTTGCTTCTGTGAGTGATTCGAGTTGGGCCATTGTTTCGAGTTGGTGAACTCGGTAGGCTCAAATAGAGTTTGTTGGACAATTCCACATACACTAATTGATCAATCTACCATCTTATATACTCCCCGGTCCTCCAATAATGTCTCACTTCTATTTTTGGATCGTATTTTTATTATGCCTTTTTTTCTTTTGATAAATTTTAGAATGTTTTCATCCACACATTTTATTTTTATGCTCTTAATTCATCTTTCACTGCTTCTTTAACTTTTCGAAGAAAAAAATGTGTGTCATTTGAAAGAGAAACACGGAGAGAGGACCGGAGGGAGTACCCTCATTTCGTCACAAAAGTCATTGCTTAGAATTATATTTTCAATGCCTTTTGTGTATGTAGGATTATCTGATACCATGTTGTAAAGATCCCTCAAATGAATATCTTTTGCAAATTTAATTTATAAAAAGGATTGGAGTCATCGAGCAATTTCAAAATTTCAAAAATATTAAAATAATAGTCAACCAAAAATAATTAGAGAAAGTTGCAAGTTAGATCGACTAACATTTAGACCAATCATGAAAAATCTCATTTGAATAACTTTTGCAGTTAAACTATAATTGTTTATACATTATAATAAATTTTCAAAGTTTTCCAAAGTTATAAAAAATTAGTTACAATAAATCGATATAAATATCAAATAACCTCAATAATTATATGAAGTATAAAATGATTCCGCGGTCAAAAACTTTTGTCATATGCAGTCCAAGTCAAGTCCAAGTCAAGCGTTAAAGTAAACCCTAATATAGCTTACTGGCTAAGCTTTGTGTTGCGTGGCTTCTCTAAGAAGCTCGCACCCTAGTTATTTGCCAACAAATTTACCTGAATTGACCACCTAATTATGTGGTGTCGGCCTCTGGACACCATTTTTTTTATATTTATTAATATTTTCCTCCATATTCTACTCCTTGGGTTCATTTACCTGAATTGACCACCAGTTGCAGAACCAGAGGGGCGGGTGAGAGGCGGAGGTTTGGGGGCGGAGGAGGGGGGCTACTGTTCATTAGGGAAGCATCACCGGAGCTGGGGGAGTGGCGTCCGCGCGCACCGGCTCGCCCCCTAGTTCCACCACTGTTGACCACCCAATTATGAGTATCCCTTTCCTTATGCGCGGTCTCTGCTTCACACGCTTCTGGGTATTTTGCATAAATCACAACCGATTTATGCAAAATTTGACGAAATAACAATATTCACAAATAAACATTGACAAAAATAAACATACGTCGAAGATAAACAGAAGAAAAAAAAAAGGGATGTGAATGTTCTCTCAATCTCTCATGCTAACATTCCACTAAGAATAGAAGTTGCTAGCTGATGAGACACTGCCAAATATAAATATATGACTTTTGAAAACTCATCTACTCCTTCATCGCGGGCAATTCTGTACATAATTTTTTTAATAAAAAATATCGAACTTTGATCACGTATTTGAATATTTATATAAATAATAATTTTATCGTATGAAATATAATTAGATTTATCGTAATATGTAATTCTAAATATAATTTTTTTGTGTGTCATTATTATCCGTAACTACACATATTTACGGTTAAACTTATTTGTTGAAAATCATGAAAAGATTATATGCACAAATAGATGTGACAGAGGGAGTAGGCAAAATAAATGATTAATATTTTTAAATACATATGAACAACCAAGTTGATTAGGTCTGATTAAGCTGCGAAAAAAAAAACATAAGTAATGAAGAAAATTCAAAGTCATTTCCTAAACTACTCCCTTCCTTCCGTCCCAGTTCAAATTGCATAATAATTATTATCACGCTATTTAATAACATATGTATAATAACGGTAAATTAAAAAATATATTTAGAAAATATTTGTTACGACAAATTCAACCATATGATTATACCGTTATTTATATTTATTCAAATATGCTGTCAAATATTAATAAATAATAGTGTCTAAAAAGTATTTAAGTGTGCAATTTGAAATTAGATAGATGAAATATACTTTTGGAAATGAGTCGGTTACAGAGTTTGCTTCATGAAAAGTATGACTTAGACCATATGCATTGGCAAAACCACTTTCAAACCACTTTTGTGATTTCAGTTAATTAAATAATCAATTTCTCTTCTCCACCTCAGCAATTCAAACCACAACTAAAACACTCTATTTTTCTCCACAATGGTGAAAATCACTCTCAAACCACTTCATGGACCCCACTTGATTCTCTCTATCATACTCATTAATTCTATCTTTAATAATATATTCAAATACATTAGTTTACAGAAAATAAATTGAAATGTAAAATTTGATAATACACTTTAATTTTATAATTTTTGTTCATTTTCAAATTTTAAGTTATAATTTTAGTATTTTATTGTTGTTTTAAAATTAATGTTATACACTTTGTTTTTAATTGTATTGTCGTTAAAAAATTTTTAAACATTATATTAAATTTTGTACTTTTTGAAAAAACAATATTTAAACAAATGTTTTGAAATACGAAATGTTTAATTATTTAAACAAATTGAAAACAATATTTAAATACGAAATGTATATCTTAATATTTTAATTAATAAAATCTCACAACAGAGAAGGAAAACAAAAATTGGACAAACAGAAATAAAAAAGGAAAGCAGAGAAGGAAAGCAAACGAAAAGTATAGAAGGAAAGCAAAAGAAGGAAAACAGAGAAGGAAAAAGAAATGTGCGGGCCCACAGGTGACAAATATGGCAAAGCAGAGAAGGAAGTCAGCCCCACACGTGACCTCTGCATTTTTGCAGAATGGGAACGGTTCCCATTTCCAACCCCGGGCCCGCAATTTTCTTCAATTCCAACCACTCTCAAATCCCATTGTGGGAATAATTGTCCACATTTGATTCCTATTTGATCTCAATTTTTAATTCAACTCACTCTAAAATCACCACTGTATATGCTCTTAGACGAATTGTTCCACCTGAAAGGGTCTGAATTAGTTAGTGGATACAAATATCTTCAGACCATCAACTCCTCCAGCTGATAACAAGCCAACCAACAGCTTGATAATATCAAATTACCTTATATCATCAAAAATATAATGTGAAGTTATGTGTATTGATGAATCAACATAAGGTATATAATGTGAAGTTATGTGTATTGATGAATCAACATAAGGTGCACACTTACTATTTGACAGTCAACATTATTAAACTTTGATCACATATTTAAATAGATATATGAACAACAATATTATCGTATATCATATTGCTGGATTCATCGTAATAAGTAGTTTATACATATTAACTTTTTGTATGTTGTTAATATATGTAGTTAAACATATTACCAATCAAACATATTTTTTGAAAATCGTAAAAATAATTCTGTGCAACTTATAATTTGAGGTAGGGAGTATAAGATAACTTGATATTCTAGAGATTTGTACATTGACTACTGAAATTCTTGTACGTACACTGCTTTTATTTATGAATACATCTACCATCAATGTGGATTTTAACTTCTATATGATATCAGATACTTTGATAAAATATAAAATACTTTATTGATAGTGCATTGACATTATAATAATGACACTCCTCATTAATGATGAGAGTTACAATGTATAGTGATATAACAGACCAAATTTTAACAGGAATAGGATTGCAAAGTCTATACGGAAATTACTAGCTAAGCTAACCTACAAGGAAACTAATTCTTTAAGGTAACTACCATTTATAACTTTTCCCTACAAGGGAAAGGCCTTACAAGGGAAATTTTTTCTTATTTCCTTATTACCCCCTCTCAAGTTGGAGCATGATGAACAAGAATGCCCAACTTGCGAAAAAGATATTGAATTGCTAATCGATAAAAGTTTTTGAAAAAAAAAAATCACCATCAAACGGATTCAACTTCAGTAACCGTAGAAATAGTAGCAAAAATAGTAACAGTAACAACGCTAGAGCGGTATTTGTAGAAATCCTTGCAGGCGGCGGCGCGTGAGGACAATAACTGAACTCGGCAGTGGCATGTATGGATAACAAAGCAGAGCGGCGGCGGCACTAGACTTCTCCGGTGGCGGCGGTGTGGTTCACGACGCCGGCGGAGAAGGTAAGGGCGACATCGACATCATGGATATAGTTAAAAATAAGGGGTCCCAGATCGACCCAGCTCTGATACCATGATAAAATATAAAAGACTTTATTAATGGTGCATTGATATTACATCAACAATACACCTCATTAATGATGAGAGTTACAATATATAGTGTTATAACAAATCAAAGTTTAACAGGAATATGATTCCAAAATCAATAAATATATTACTATCTAACCTAACCTAACCTACAAGGAAACTAATTCTTTAAGTTAACTACCATTTATAACATTTCCCTAAAAGGGAAAGGATTTCTTATTTCCTTATTATACTCATTTGTCCCATTTCAAATTACTATTTAACTATTTTTAAGTTATTTTTTTTAAAATTTTGATCATAAAATTAAATTAATATACAAGTATAATTACTATTTAGTGATGACTTGTTATATTCTTTAACATTTATATTTAAAACATCATTTTTTAAAAGTTCTAATTATTCATAATAAAAGATATTAAGGATCAAATATTTTTAATTCAACTGTTGAAAGTTAAAATGTGCAACTTTAAATCATATAGAGGGAGTAGGAAAAAAAATCAATAACCTAATGTTTCGTTAAATCGGCACACAAAACCCACTGTCTCCTTTATTAACTTATTACTTGATTTTTTAGATGAAATGTGGCAATTCATATTATTATGTTAAATAATTTTTTAGAAAATATTTCATCATCTTTCATCCACACTGTACCACAGTGTAAGATGATTTTCTGCCACTTTTGGAGATGAAGTAGGATAATTGAAGATGGAAAGGTTAAATTATCCTATGAAAAAAATTAAGGTTTAAATTATAAATTAAAAAATAAAAATAAATTTTTTGAGTTGTATTAATCGAGTTATAAAATTATAACTACTGTACGTCATGGCGAAAGTAGACGGGGCTAAAGCGGGATGAAATTTACGGGAGTAAATTTTTTTTAAAAATTTTTCCAGCCCCCCTCTAATATTAGGAAAATTTAGGAAAATGCCTTTTTCCCTTTATATAGCAACCCTCGCTATACATATTTTCTAACTCCGCCAGTGCTATAAGTCGCATAATAAAATTTTAACATTACAATAAAACTTTTTATCTTTTTATAATTCTAATTAAACTACATGTTTTCATAAGTATATAAAAATGGTATTTCCCAAAACTTTGCTCGTTCTTAAATATATATCAAAGATGAAATGTCACCCCTTAACGGGAATGACATGATTTTAGGCATCCCGTCCAAGATTTTAAATTAACTAATGAAATAGAGTTGAGCAAAGGAGACCAAGAATTTGTATATTCTCTCATTCACAATGAAAATTACTCACTTAATATTTGACATTGTTATCTATCAAACTTTAATTTTATGAATAAATATATAAGAAATAATATTATCATTATGTTATTGTTGACTTTGCCATAATAAGTGGTTTTTAAATATCAAATTTTCATTTATCATTATTAAACGTAGTTAAACATATTAACGATGAAACATGTTCTTAAACACCGTGAAAAACATTCTATGTATTTGTGATAAAATGTCAAAAATGTCATTTATTATATTTTTCTTAGTTTGGTATTTTTAGGAGGTTAACACTATACTCTTTTTTCAATGAGTTTTTTTAATGAGGTAGTGTTCTCATATTTAGAATTAATTTAGAAATATTGTAAGTTAGGAGTTTTGATTTGACTAGAATTAGATTTGGTAAGATTAGATAAGGCAATATTTATTCAAGATTAGCTTGAATAAATTTCAGCCATATATACTCATTTTATTTTAGGTACTTTAGTTAAATATGATTTTAGTTTCTTAAAACTGACATAATTATTTTCAATTTCTATTTATACTGCCCGAATTATGCCCTATATAGGGGAGGTCATCCACAAAATTTTAACAACATTATTTTCAGTAAAATTTTCAGAATTTTTGAGTTTATTGTTTGCGATCATTAATTTTCATTGTTGTTTAATCCCGCGGGTTAATTAAGTATCAATATCCTTTGTGAACTAATCATGCGGGCTAGTTAGTTAACAAAGAACCCTTTATTTGTGAGTTAATCCTGCAGTCTAGATAACGGGCAAAATTTTGAATTGTGAACTAATCATGTGGGCTAGTTGGCTTTACAATTTTTGAGCTGTTCAAAATCCTGAGAGCTAGTTTTGATCAGTTTGTGCGACTTTACTAGGTTTTGCGAAATCTCTCGTTTAGTCAAATATCTAAAATTCAGCAATTTAGAATATTCGCAAGGAGATTCATATCAATTTGAGTTAGGACTGAGGAGTATAATATTTAGATATTGTCTTTGTGCGAATTGGATTATCCCATCAAATGTTATAATGAGTTGTTTAACCAATTTTAAGAAATATAAACGGTTGGATTCTCAAACATACGATTATTGCGATTTAAATTTTAAAGATAATTATATACATGAAAAACACGAGGAAAGGTCGTTGCTGAATGAGGATGAGAATTCTAAGCAAAGTATGCGAGTTTGTTGGTGTGTAATAGTATAACCATATACTTTATTACAGTTTTATAGTACAAGACATAGCTTTACAGATACTCTAGCATGACGCTGCAGCTAAAGACCTCCCACCCCCTGTTTGATTCATTTCAAGAAAATTCTTCAGACAAAGGTGAAATGTCCTCAAAGAATCGCACTTGCCGTCTACTCACTCCACTCCCCTCCCCTCTACTTTCTCAATTCTTTTTATTCCACAATAACTCTACATAAAGAATGCTTTACTAAAATGTAATCCTCGCTTTTTAAATAATGTTTCCTAGTATTTCAACTCCCTCCGGTTCTCTAACAGTGACACCCTTTCTTTTGGCACAAGGATTTATGAATGTAAAATTAGTGGTTGAGAATTCATTGAAAGAGTAAAGTAAATTGAGTGGATGAAAACAACCTAAAATTTGCCAAAAAAAAGAAGTGTGCCAATGTTAAAAAACCATCCCAAAAAGGAAAGTGTTCCAATGTTAAAGGACCGGAGGGAGTATCTATTACGTTTCCATTAAAATAATACGATTCTTTATAAATTAGTTTTTATGAATTTATAGCAAGTAGTAACATGTATTATATAAATTATAACATATATATACCTTTTATGAATTTATTGCAAGCAATAACATATAATATATTACTTATAACGTATCATTTATTATAGAATAGTTAATATCAATTAAAAATATTCTCTCTGTTTCTTTATTATTGACACTTTCCTTTCTGGGTTGTTTATATTATATTGACACACTTTCCATTTTTTGTAAGATTATTTCAATTTCATCCACTCATTCTACTTTTTACATTCTACATTCAATTTCATCCATTCATTTTCTTTTCCTAAGTCCAAACATCTAAAGTTATGGTGCCACTTATAGAAAAACGGATGGAGTACTACCATATACTTGACACATATTGTTGTTTTAGCCATCATAAACTTTAAACTAGGGTTTATTATGCAATTATTGTAAATTTCATTTGGGATGGGATTTTAAAAAAAATATACTAATAAATTTAGGGATCTACAGTGCAATTATCAAAATATTATATACATTACAAAAAATAGAACTTTCATTTTCCTTTCCTTCTCCTTCGATCGGAACCTGTAATTGCTGGAAACCACCTCCAGTCGATGATTACCTCCGGATTACTGCCGGATTTCCTCCGCCGATCTTCTCTGACAGCTAGAGAAATCTCCATTTTCCAACGCTGCTCGATCTCCCACACTTCTAGGGACCAGAGACGATGGTGACGACAATGGCGCTGCAATCAGCGAAGACAAACTCACGGCAGAGGTAGGTTTTGCAGAGTCATGGTGGAGCAAGGAGGTATTGCCGTATGAATTGCAGAGTCACGGCCAAGCAAGAAGGTAACCGCGGTGGAGCTAGGGTTTGCGTCGGCGTGAGATCGATCAAGCACGTGTGATTCACACGTGGCAATTAGAGGACGACACATGGAGTTCACACGCGCCTCTTCCGATTTTTGTCAGAGCGTGAACTCCACATTGCCGGAAAATGTTAGGCGGCAACGATGTAAACGAACTGAGCTTCTGCGCATGAGAGGTGAGATTTAACTTCGTGTTTTGTTTTTTCAATGATATATACTGAGGTTTAATATTATTTAACTAAGTGTATGTTAGATAAATGTTCTCTAGTGTAGTGGTTAGTACTATGAATTTTGAGGATAGTGGCCTAGGTTCCACTCCCACTATGCTCTTTTTTTTTGAAGATTTTATATTCCAGAAGTATTGTAGTTATTTGGTTGATGTTTGTAGCTTTTGTTTTCTCTCACGTTGATGTTTTTCAATTTTTGGGTGAGATTTAGTTGATATGAGTTGATGCTTTGTATTTTTTTGGGATAATATGGATTGGTATTGTAGTTTTTAATATTTTCTCATGTTAATGTTATTCATTTTCCGGCTGTAGTTTAGGTGATAGAAGTTGATGTTTGTATTTTTTTGTGATATATGCTGATGTTTGTGGTGTTCTTATCCCATGCTGATTTTTTTTGGGTGAGGTTTAGGTAATATGAGTTGATGTTTGTAGTTTTTAGGTGATATATGCTGATGTTAGTAGTTTTTTTAAATGATAATTTAATCTTTGTTGATATTTTATTATTTTCAGACTGAAGAATTTATACTATTGAGGTTCCGTAACTTTTGGTTTATGTTTTTAGTTTTTTCTCTCATGTTGATGTTTTTCATTTTTCGGGTGAGTTTTAGTTCATGAGTTGATGTTTTTGTTTTTTTTGGTGATATGGGTTGATATTTTTAGCTTTTTATTTCTTCTCATATTGATTTTTTTTTTCATTTTCTAGGTGAGTTTTAGGTGATAGGAGTTCATGTTTGTAACTTTTTGGGTGATATAGGTTGATTTTTGTAGTATTTTTTTTTCTCATGTTTATATTTTTCATTTTCGGGTGAGGATTAGGTGGTAGGAGTTGATTTTTATAGCTTTTGGATGATACAGGTTAATTTTTGTAATTTCTTATTAAAAAATTGATAATTTAAGTTTTGTTGATGTTTTTATGATTTTCAGTTTATGATTTTTCAGTTTATGTTATGTTAGTTGTAGTCGATGTTTATTCAATTTTTTGTACATTTTTTATTTGATTATATATATATATTTTTTGCTGCAGTTTTTAGTCAATGTTTTATGATTTTCAGTTGATGTTTTCCTAGTTGTAACTGATGTTTATGATTTTCAGTTCGATTATCATATTAATTTTTAAAATTAAAAAATATTTTTTTGAATTTTTGAATTTAATTTTTGCAGTTAGAGGGAAATTGATGGGAAAAATTAGAGAAAAGTTCCAACAAAAATATTAGAGGTAGGTCCTTGAAAAAAATATAGATTTAGGTCCATGAAAAATTATTAAAAATAGGTTTTTGGAGCTAAAATATACTTAGAATTGTATAAATGTGCCTGTATAAAGTTTAATGACTATAATGAAACCATCTCTATACATAAATATTGAAATAGTTAATCAATAAAAAAAATTCACAAATGAAGATATTTAAACATCAAATCAAATGCTAATTAAAATACACGTCAAATTAAGATAGGTTAACACAAAAAATTACTAAACGATATTTAAATTTTAAAAGTTAAATCTAGAATGAATACGCTAATAACACACGTCAAATTAAAAAAAAATTAAAAAACAAAACAGATATTAATTAAAGTGCATCCAAAATATGACACTGATATTAGAAAAATAAAATATCTATATTAAAATTTTGAAAAAATAATTTGCACTATTGAAACATCAAGACCATCAAGACGTACATTAAATAAGGCATTTGCAAAAATAATATCAATATTACTTATAAAAGAACACTCTTAAAAGGTAACGCATCAATCTAAACAAAATTATAAGTTGAAAGTTTGAAAACTAAGGTGATAAAATATCATAAAACAGTGAAATGATGTAAAAAAAAGTGTCAAAAGTTTAAATATAAACACATGATTTTATATCAAAAACTACATTTGGTTAAACATTCCAAGAATTTGGTTGAAAATTTTGGTTGGAACATCAAATGGAGAAAATAAAATTTCATATTTTAGGGAAAAAGCTAGAGATGTGCGGATAAAATGAACAAATTTTAACTTAGGAAAATTTTGATCCAATACCCAAACAAAATTACACCCAAGATTTCCTCTAAAACATTAAACTTTCTATAAATTATGCTTAAAACTCCATTGATATGTATTACTTATAAACATTATATTATATCCTTCGTGTAATCCTAAGATTACGATCTCATAAAAATCTTTGTTTTGTGTATCATTATTGATGTTCAAAATTCAGATTGATTATCCTATATTATTGGTTATGTTATATTATAGTTGGATTGCTGGACATCTATTGATTATCCTATATTATAGTTGGGAGATGGTTTCCCGTGAAGTATTTTAAACTTTAGCCAAATATATTTATTTAAAAATCAGCACAAAATTTCATCTTCCGTAATTCTTCCCTCATTCTTTTCCACATCACCGCTCCTGTTGCAAGCTGCAAAAAAAATTAAATAAAATATCAACAAATAATTTTGAAACATCAAATAAAATAATAAACATCAACCAAAACAAACAAAACATATACCGTCATGAGAATCATAAAATATCAACTAACAAAACATCAACATAATCGTCACACTGAAATTCATAAAACATTAACTACAACTAACAAAATATCTACATAACCATCAAGTGAAAATCATAAAACACAGCTATAACAAACAAAACATCAGCATAATGATCATCTTAAAAGGTTTTAAAATCAAATTAAACTAACAAAACATATAACTTCAACTAAAGAGTATCAAACATCAACATCAAAGTTTTAATCATCAAATTAAATATCAACTTCAAATCATAAACGTTAATAAACCACACGTACACATCAATTGAAAGTAGCATAAACATTAATAGAATTAAATAAATATCAACTACAACAACATAGGTATCAACAAACTTGATGTGAAAGTGTAAACATCACCGAAAATTCATTGAACATCATCAACTAAACAATAACATAAACAAACGTATAAACATCAACTAAAATAAACCTCAACAAGCAATGTGCAAACATCAACAAAATTAAGCCTCAACAAATTACGTGTTGTTGGAGTTTATATTGGTAATATCACAATTAAATTCTCGAAAATAAGATTAACACAAGCATGCATCAAAATAATAATTTTATTAATTGATCATGC
>JAULKM010024381.1:0-14011 GCA_032355605.1 Rubia tinctorum
TTTTTAGGAGTTTAACACTATACTCTTTTTCCCACTGGATTTTTAATGAGGTGGTGTGCTCATATTTAGAATTATTTTTGAAATATTCTAATTTAGGAGTTTTGATTTTATTAGAATTAGTTTAAGTAAGATTAGATAAGGTAGTATTCTTCAAGGTTACTTGAAGAAGAGTTCGAGTAGATTACCATTTATTTTAGGAGTTCTAGTTAGATATGGTATTAGCTTCTTAAAGATGTCATAATTCGATTCAGTTTCCAATGGTAATTAGGGTTTTGTGGCCGATATTATCTCTATAAATAGAGGGTTGGTACACGATTTTTAGGAACCTTTTATCAATAAAATATTAAGAATTTTGAGTTATACTCATTGCTTGCGAGCGCCTTCATTTTTGCTTAATCCCCGCGGGTTAATTAAGTATCAATACCCATTGTGAACTGATCCTGCGGGCTAGTTAGTGAACAAAGAACCTTTATTTGTGCGTTAATCCTGCAGGCTAGTTAACGAACAAATTCCCAAATTGAAGCCAATCCCGAGGGCTAGTTGGTGATCAATTCAAAATTGAGTGTACCCTGCGGGCTAGACGCTTGATTTTCGTGTGTTTATACTAGGTTGGACGAAACCCTAGTGTGGACAAAGATCCAATTTCCTCAATGCAGAGTCTTCGCAAGGAGATTCATATCACATACTCTTCAGCTCAGGAAGACAATGGGAGCGTGAGATTCACGGGCAGTCCACTCTTGATAACGTGACTCCTTATTCTGGTAACAATTGTGTATTGTTGGTAATGGTTTTGTTCTTAACATTACTCATGTTGGTCATTCTCGAGTCTTTGATTCATTATCCTTCTCTGATGTTCTGGTGGTTCCACAAATTACTAAAAATTTGATGTCTATTAGCAAGTTGTCTTGGGATATGAATGTTGTTATTTGCTTTGATGATTATTCTTTCTCTAATTTGAACAAGTTTACTAGTGATGTTATTGGCAAAGGTCATCATGATGTGGGTTTATATGTTTTGGATTACGGTGGTGCTGTTTTATTTACCTTTGTTGCGTCGAGTGCTTCTAAAGCATCTTTTGAAATTTGGTATAGTAGATTGGGTCATGTTCCCCACGACATCATTTCTGTTTTGAAAAAGTCTAGGTGTTTGTTAGTTATTAGTTTGCTACCTAAGCTTAATTCCCCCCTCCTCTTGTGAGATGGATAAAGGCAAACGTCTTTCTCTTAGTGATAATTTAAAACACGCACCACACATGCTTGATTTGGTTCATTGTAATCTTTGGGGACCCTTTATTGTCATCTCTCATGTCGGGTATTCTTATTATGTCATTTTTGTTGATGATTTTTCTTGGTTCACCTAGTTTAATCATCTGCGACGAAAGTCTAATTTAAAGAGGTTTATATGCATTTTGAGACTCTTGTTGAGAACCATCTTTCTACCACCATTAAAGTATTTTAGAGTAATGGTGGAACCGATTTTCCGAATTATCACACGTGATCCCATTTTGCGTCTAAGCATCAGCTTTCATGTCCTTACACTGCAGAGCAAAATGGTCATGCAAAGCAAAAATATCGTCACATCACTGAGACAGATTGTCGATGCTCTTTCATTCCGGTCTTCAACATTCATTTTGGTATGATACTTTTTTTGCAGCAGCCTACATCATCAACAAGCTGCCAATGCCGATTTTATCTAGTCAGTCTCCGCTCTTTGTTATTTTTTGTATGACTCTAGAGTACTCCAATATTTTTTTATCTATTTTGTTGTTGAGTTTTTCCGTATTTACGCCCTTATGCTGGGTATAAGTTGGCCCCTCGGAGTATGTCATGTATATTTTTGGGTTACAATTCGCAGTAAAAGGGTTATCGCTGTCTTGTTCCTCTTACAAAGAAAGAGTACATCGCTCGTTATGATTGGTTTGATGAGATATTTTTTTCTGGTAACCCACACTTGTACTGCTAATGATCCGCTTTCAATTAATGTCTCTACCTATTTGGAACCTTCATTTTTGCCTTCGGAGATGTTTGACCCATCTTCTTCAGCCGAATTGCCCCATTATTTTGGATATTTTTTATTTACAGTCTGTATCGGGAGCTCAAGGTTTATCTAAAAATTGTTTATGTCTGGTGCATGCAACTAACAGCCCAGCCCGCACCAGTGCCGACACACGTGCCACAGGAGCCGCCGCACATGCCTAGCTCATTACCACCAGTAGCACCTCCGGCGCCTTCAGTTGTGGCTCCAACACCATCGTCTCTAGTGATGCCATCTCCAGCTGCCTCCTTGGTGGGGAAGTTTGTGGCCTTAGAGCCGCTTGCATCAGGTTCCGTTCCATCTCCAGCGTCAGTTCCTTCTTATCGTTATCTGATAGTTACTCGCTCTCGCACTGGCTCTCTTAAGTATAAATATTTTGTTGACTATGATATTTATTGTTTATTTAGTGCTTTGTTTGCTAAGACTGAGCCCAGGAGTAATAGCTCTGTCGTTAAGAATCATGAATGAGTTGCTGCGTTGGATTCTGAAATGGATGCTCTTCGCACTCAACAAACGTAGGATTTGGTACCTCGTCCCTCTCATGCCAATGTGGTTGGTTCAAAATGGGCATATCATTTGAAATTCAAGGTTGCTGGCTCACTTGATAGGCATAAAGTGAGATTGGTTGCACAAGGTTTTTCGCGGCTTCCTAGTGTTGATTATTATCATACTTTTAGCCTTGTGGTGAAGGCTTCTACTGTTGGTACTGTTTTATCATTGGATGTTCTTTGTAATTAGCCATTACGATAGCTGGATGTCAAAAATACTTTTTTAAAATGAAGTTCTTGATTCCCTAGCTTGTGTAGAGTAGCCAACTGGATACAAAGACCCCATGCGTGTGGATTTTGTTTGTCGTCTACCCAAGGTCATTTATAGTTTGAAGCAGGTTCCTCGTGCTTGGTTTCAGCATTTTAGCTCATTTTTTATTGGTCTGGGCTTCATATGCAGCTCTTCCAACACATCTTTATTTGTGTTTTCTCAAGATGCCTCTCTCATTTATTTGTTATTTTATGTTGATGACAATATTCTCACTGGGAATGATGGTTGTCTCCTTCACAGGAGTGTTGATTGGGTTAATAAGGAATTCAAGATTACCAATCTTGGCACTCTGCAGTATTTCTTAGGTTTGGAGGTTGTTCGTACTTCCGACGGCTTATTCCTTGGTCAAGCCAAATACGCCAAGAATGTTTTTTAGTGCTAGAATGCAGGATTCTGTGTATGATGTCATTCCTTTTGTGTTTCTTTCATAGCTTGTTTGCTCTTCTGGTAGGCCATTTGAAAATTCCACACTTTATTGGTCTCTGGTTGGTGCACTTCGGTATCTGTCGATTACACGTCCTGACTTGTCCTATGATGAATACAACAAGTCAATTCATGCAGAATCCTACTGATGACCATTTCCAAGCCGTCACTCAAATTTTGCATTCCGTGCTTGGTACTCTTCACTATGGACTTCAGTTTCGCTCAAATACATCTGTTTTACCAGTCATGGGTTATTCTGATGTCGATTGGACTTATTGTACTGAGACCCATAGGTCTACCTACAGTTATGCCATTTTCATTGGTGTCAACCTGGTGTTTTGGAGTGCTAAGAAGCAACCTACATTCTCATGTTCTAGTTCGGAATCAGAATACTGTGATATGACCAACATTGCTGCAGAATTGGCTTGGTTGATGAATCTTCTTCAGGATTTACGTGTATCGACTCGTGTGCCTTCTGTTTGTTGTGTGATAATAATAATGCTCTTTTTTTTTGCTCAGAATCCAGTTTTGCACACGAGAGCCAAGCACGTTGATATTGATTATCAATTTTTTTGCGTGAAATGGTGTCTTCTGGCAAACTCAAGGTTGCTTATGTTTCTACAGACTTCCAGGTTGCTAAAATCTTTACAAAAGAGTTACCTCATCCTCAGTTTGAGTTCTTGCGTTCCAAGATTTGCATTGCAATCAATTCCACGCTTTGCTTGAGGGAGGGTTATAGAGATATAATTGATTTAGAATCGGGATGAGAAAGAAATACCCTTTCTGATTGGTTTTGTATATATCATGTTCCATATTTGTTTCTACTTTGTATACCGTTTGTACTCACTATATATATGAATACACACAACCACTATTATTTGTGGGTTTTACTTTCTGTCAATATCCTTGCATGCGTCCAAATCCAATTCAGTTAGGCCATGTCCACTTGGAATCATTTAGTGATGAATTTAGTTTATTAGAGTTGAGTTTAATTTATTGGTGCTGATTTAAGTGTATTGATGGTTTAGTTTTCCAAAAAAGTAGAAGAAAAGAATGACTCCCAAAATGATGTTGTACTCGTAACATATTTTGCTTTTAGACTTATTCTTCAACCAGTGACTGCTGAGAACCCAAATAAATCTTTTTTTATTAATTTTTTTCAGTGCTGAGTTTATTGGTACTGAATTTAGTTTTTTTTGAAAAAAAATTTAAATCATTAATTAAATTTCAAAAAGAGTCACAAAGTTTGGAGGTGATATCCAAGATGTATAATCCAAAGGATTAGTTTTTGGGTGTTGTGCCAATTTATGAGCAATTCTATTTTTTGTCTAGGAATCCATTTTATTTGTGGATCATTTAAATTCATGATTAAAGATCTAATATTTGCTATAAGTAGCCCTACATCTGTCCTATCATCTTCCAATTTCCTAATAAGGCGGATTACCGTTCGGGCATCTCCCAAGATATGGTTTGGTGACAATCTTTGTTTGATACACCCATTTAAGGCGAAGATAACTGCACTTGCTTCCACGGCCTTTGGTGAATAAACATGGTTAAATCGAATGGAATCTCCATATATCAAATTATTTTATGCGAATTTAGTATACCATCCAAAGCAAGTACAGTTTGGGGCAGTAGTAGCGTCGAAATATAATGATTGTCATGGATTATTTAAAATCACAAATCGTTGTAAATTAATGATGAATTTAGTTTATTAGTGTTGAGTTAGGTAATTAGTTATGAATTTAGTTTATTAGTGTTGAAATATGCAAAATTTAAATCCAACTGAACATGGCCTTAATTGTACTTCTATTTTTTCAAGAGACCACATAATATGCGTTGTATATGCAGAATGAAACCACATCAATTGAATTACCTAATGTGTTTTTCGTTATTCAATACAAACCATAAAATCGATTGAATACCAAATAGTGAATCAAGCTTAAACAAAAGTAATTGTGAATGCATACAGATAGACCTACAAGTGAACGAGAATCATCATGTATTATTTGTTCTTTAAACCGTGAGACATTCTTTTATTCACAACTTTGCATCAATTAATATTTTGTTGGAATCGTTGTTTTTGTCTCGGATGTTGCATATAACCGTAACTTTTGCTGAAGCTATTAAACATTTATTTTCTAAGCTCCTGAAACTGGCCGCCTTCCAAAGATGTACTTCCCATACCTGCAATGTAGCACCGAATATACCAATTATTGACAAATAATTTAAATTTTCTTTCAATTGTATCTGATAGAATATCTTGATATATCTAGATTGATCATAATTGATTTAAATTGATCATGTTATCTAACTGTAAATAAATAATATGGTCCAGATTCATTGTACTCTACCTATACTCAATATATCCTGAATACGAAAGACTCATCTATCAAGGTGAATTACACATTTACATGGTATCAAACAAGTGATCAAAATCTTGTCAAATTCACCTTTCTTTCATAATCACACGTGTTCTGTTTTCTTCCCCAATCACTATTGTTCCAGAAATCTTGGACCCTATCTTCCCATGACTTCCACTCCTCTCAACTACACCACTCTAATTCATATGCTTCTGATCAAACTTATCTCCGCAAACTATCTGTTTTGGAAATCACAAGTCCTGGTGCTCATTGAATCTGAATGCTTATTCAGATTTCTTGATGGCTCCGTCCCATGCCCCTCATATACAGCCTCTTCTTGTTAAACTAGATTCTTTGAATTAGTCATACGATAATTATTGAGTTATAGTAGGACTCTACTAGGGTTTCCCTCATGTACTATCTATTTATTTCATTCTTATCAATGATAGAAACATTGAGATTTTTCCCTTAACAGGGTATCTTCCTAATATTGATCCTCTCTCAAAGCAGCCACAACCTTCTCTCCCTCAAATTATATTTTTTTATAGCAATATATTCTACTTTCCAGAAAATCCTCACCTAAACTCCTTTCCCTTTTCCAAAATATTTACTGGCATTATTCACCTAACACTACCCTTTCTTTACCAGCGTCTTTGCAAATGTCTCTCTCTTTTTTGTTTTTTCACCCCATCGTCCAACCTAGTTCCTAGTCTTGTAGGACTCGTGATACCATTCGATAGCCTCTCTGTTTTGATAATTATGAAGTTTCTAGTCTAGTAGCTGTCTTACTCACTCAGACTGAACATCGGGATTAATGTACAACCCTTCGTGATCCTCAGTGGGTGGCTACAATGGATAATGAAATGTTCACTCTTCGACGTCAGCATACATGGGATCTAGTTTCGTGTCCCTCTGATGTGGATATTGTTAATGTAGGCTCTTTACCCAAGTCTAAATTAACTTCCATCACAGGGTTCTTCACTTGTAGACTAATATCATATACTTTTTCTGAGGGTAGTGGCCAATTCATTAAGTTGTATCATGTCTCTATCATTATAAACCTCGGCTTCAGAATGCATAAAACCTTCCACTAGTAAGTGATCTTGTTTTTCACAGGATTTATTGTTACTCATGTCAGCATTCTCTCTTCTTATATTTCCAGGTCTTGTCACCAAAAACCTTCTCCAATTGACAGAAGGTTTCACTACCGACACTTGAAAAACAACTTTCAAGTCAAAAAAGACAAGATTTTTGAAAGGTTGACTCTAACTGATATTGTCACACAAATTGTTCGCTGACTCTCTAACATAGACAGCTTTCATGGGGGCACAAAAGTTTATAGCACTGGAGTTTTCTTTTAGAACTTTTCTCTTCCAACCCACCAGGGGTGGGATCAGGGATGAAATATCGTTATGATTGAATTGTGGAATGCCATAAAGCTCATCTTATCGCTCAAGAATTCTATCTGATGCCTAGTTTTGACTTGGACCACACTTTCAACCCCGGTGGTCAAAGCTTCCACTGTTCGCACAGTTTTTGCCATTGCTAGCATGTGGCAGTGGTTGTTACATTTGTTGGATGACAAGTACGCTTTTCTGATTGGTGTTCATGACTCCCCTAATTATATGGCACAAATCGTCAACTGCAAGGATCCTACCCAACCTGATTATGTGTGCCATTTGCGGAAGGCCATTTATGGGTTTAAGCAAGTCCCTCGGGCCTATTTTGACTTGTTTAGTGCTTATCTTCGAGGGCTTGGCTTTGTTTACTGCTCATCAGACATATCTCTCTTTGTGTTTTCTCACGAAACTGTTCTGCTCTATCTAATGGTGTGTATTAACGTCAATATTTTCACTGGAAATGATTCTACTGTCATTCGCTAGTTTATCACTCACACTCATCTGGAATTTTCCATTAAGGATCTAGGCTCTCAGAGCTACTTTCTTAGTTTTTAGGTCTCTACCACTTCGTCTGACCTATTTGTGGGTCAGGCGAAGTATGCTCGCAACATCTTTCATTGTGCAGGTATGGATGATGCAACTTTTGTCTCCACACCATTTGTTTCCGATTCCTATATTAACAGCAGTTCAAGTGAGCCCTTCGCCAACCCTACTTTGTGCCGGTCTCTGGTTGGGGCTCTACAATACTCATCATTACTCGGTCGATTTTGGCCATTACGATGAACTCGATCAGTCAAATCCTGAAAGATAATCGTGATGATCACTTTGCTGATGTTACCTAGATTCTCAGATATGGCAGTTGTACATTTTACTATGGTCTTTCCTTTTACTCTTCTGCTTCCTTTGAGGTCCTAAGATACTATTATGTTGGTTGGGCATGTTTTCTTGAGACTCGGTGTTCAATATATGGTTATGCAGTTTTCCTCGGCGGCAACCTTGTTTCTTGGAGTGCTAAGAAGCAACCGACATGTCAAAATATTGTCCTTTTATTCAATGTGTATTTTTCTAATATAGTTGGAAGATTAATTACAAAGATAATTGTTATTTTGAGTGATCGAAATGTTCAGTTTGAAATTGCTTTCAATCTCCTAGCATCAATTGCATTGGGCTTGCAGCTTTTTATGATTGAACCTATAGGGTCACCCAAAAAGCATAGAAATTGTATAAAAGAAATAACTATAGGGCTTGGAGCCCATGTAGTAATTATATGAGAAATGAGTTTAGAACTCATTAAGTTTAATTGGGCTAGGATTCTATTAACTTGGATTAGGGTTTCTTGGATTCATTAATATTCTTTATAAATAGATATTTTTACGAAAATATTCTGTAAAACAATATTAGAACCCTAGCCATCTAAATAGCAAAGACCGAAATAATCCTACCATTCTCATAAAACCAACATCAGCGTAAAAGAGAAGAAGGTAGACGCATCATCTTTGCTTGTTGATCTGTTCTAAGCTAACACCGGTGTAGGTGGTCTGGTCGTGCTGTGTGGATATGTATAGGGGAATCACATTTGAGATTCTCGTCTCTGTGGTTGATCGAATCTAATAGTAAAACATGCATAGAAGGTAATCTAAACTCATAGATAGATTCAAATTAATAACATGCATGAGATTCGGGATTATATAATTGATTTTTCACTAAATTATATTTGATCAATTCCCAACACGAAGGTTTCTTGGTTTAGTTCGGAGTCTGAGTATCGTGCATTGGCCAACACTACAACCGAGGTTGTTTGGCTATCTCATCTTCTTTTTTATCTTCGCTTTCCACTTTATGAGTCTCCGATTTTGCTGTGTGATAGCAACATCACGATCTTCCTCGGTCAAAACCTGGTGGCCCTCGGGCACGTGAAGCACATTGACATAGACTACCACTTCGTCAAGGAACCAGTTGCTACATATAAGCTTCGAGTTAGTCATGTTCCTAATTCACTTCAGGTGGCAGATATCTTTAAAAAAGGGCTCTCTCGTCTATTATTTAAGTTTTTCAGAACAAAACTTTGTGTTTTGGTCCATTCGACACTTTGCTTGAGGGGGGTGTTAGACTAAATTGTTGAATTAGTCATACGATGGCCATTGAGTTATAGTAGGACTCTACTAGGGTTTCCTCTTATGTACTATTTATTTATTTCATTCTCACCAATGATAGAATAATTGAGATTTGTCCCTTAACACTTCTTCCGATGAATCAAGCAACATCTCTGAAACTCCCCCCTAAACCCGACGTCCTGGACTGCTCGAGATAAGCAGCTCTAGGCGCTTCTCCATTCCTTCTTCACTGAAGAGGCTATGTTGAGACCATTTGTCGTACCACTGTCAAGGAAATGTGGGATATTCTGGCGGCACTTTTGAGAATGTCTTGGCGGTAAGATAATTGCAACTCCGTGAAGAGTTCATCAACATCTGTTGCAACCCTGGCACAGTGCTTAAATATCATAGTGTTTCAAGGAAATTTTGGACAATCTTTCTTCTGTTGGGTCTCAAGTCTTGGCCAAAGACAAATTCATGGTATTTCTTTGAGCTTTGGGGCTGGGATTACAAGAATTCACCAGTGTGCCAGCTCGCTCAGAACTCATTATCGTCGTACCCCAACGTCGTTGGCTGTGATTTTAGCTATGTGATCTTAAATATAATGGGTTCTTTCGCAGGTAATCATTCTAATTCGGTGGATTTTTACTCTGCACCGAATTCTGCTCCAAGCCTGTACAATTCCAGATTTGGGCGTGAGTCTTAGGCTCATGATTCTGGCGCGCGTGACTTTCACGCACCACCCCACGGTGCATCAACCATTATGCACGGTCGTGGAAATGGTTTTGGTTGCGGAGGTCGAGGAAATCACAATAGTTTTGGAAATAAAAAGGCGTTGGAACCCTATGTGCTAGATTTGCTGTCAATTTGGCCATGTAGCTCTTGATTTTTCCATATTTTTGTTTGGTTCTTGTCAGTATGACTTTGCCAATCTTACTAATCAGTCGTTGGTTTTCTAGGAGGATACGACTGGCTCGGATTGTATTTGGATTTTGGCGCCAAAAATCATATGGATTTCACTTCCTCTAGTATTAACAGTGTTGTTACCTATAACGGTAATCGTTCTATTACTGTTGCTAATGGACACACTATTTCAATTACTTGTATTGGGAATTGTCGGTTTTCTCATGAATTATTATAATATGATTTTTGAGGGTTTTGCATGTTATAAAAAAACTTCTTTTTCTTTGTTAAAATGACATGGACTTAAATGATGTTAACTATTTTTTATAAGAACTCGTTTGTAATCAAGAAAAAAAAATCACAAAAGAGGTCGTGGGTCAAGGGAGATGTGAGTATGGCTTATATGTGCTTGAACAAAGTGGTGTTGCTTTTGCTGCTTATTTTCACCATAATACTCATAAAGCTTATTTTGATATTTGACATGTTAGATAATAAGCCATACTTCTTGTTTAGTTATTTTGTTATTGAATAAGCTGAACCTTGTTAAGGTCACTTTTGTGGAGAGCTTGTATCATTGAGAACCATCCATGTCTGTCACACGAAGCGTTTGCCCCCTCAATAATCTCTCACCTCCCTTCGGTTTAGCTAGGGATGCCGAATACTCGGTACCACCCTTCAAATCCTTAACCCAAAAGTCAGTTAACTCAGAAACCCGACATGGAGACTAACTACGGAGATAGCATTATCCCCATCTTCATGTTTAGGATAGATTGGCTCAGTGGTTGACGGTTTCAGATGGGCTTTTGGCATTGTGGTCGGTCTCAATGGGCATAAACTATGCCCAAATTGTCAACAACACAATCTAAATTTAATGTCGCTTGATTTCTATCTCTCCACAACGCTCTCCACGGAATGTCGATGGTCCGTGGATATGGCAGTGATGAGGGTGAAGTAGTGGAGGTTCTGCTCGGAGAACATGAGGTTTAACCAAAATGATCTTTTTGCCCCCTGAAAATGTCATGTTGGTTGCATATAAAGTGGCAGAAGTTAAACTTGATGCTCTGACTAAGCAAAAGTGTCACGACTTAGCAGTTTGATTAGTTGAGTGGTCAAAAGTGTTACAAGAAAAGATGGATAACAAAAAGTGAATGATGTCAAGAGTTTAGTGACTAAAGAAGTCGTTTGCCTTTCAACAAATCTCCTTTTCTCTAATCTACCGTTATAGAAAATGAAATATTCTCTCTTTTTTGAAATTTTATTTTAGAGAATCCAATGCTTCATTAATTGGAGCTTAAATATCAAACAAAAATCTCTGCATTTAACCAAAGTTTCTGTTATAGAAACATTTTAGACTTGCTTTTACTTCTTATCTTCATGATGTTCATTTCATTGACTTTATTTTGGTCATTGCACGCAGCTGTAATATTCCACGGCCAAAAATCACTTATTTCACGAAATGAAAATGACGTGAGTTGAATATTTTATTCTCGAATATAAAAACCAAGTGCGTTGAAATTTTATTCTATCAGAAATATAAAAACCTGAATAATTTTGCCAGCACTGACTGGGATGGCTTCGACAACGACGAAGTCGCCGACCTGAGCAGACCTGACATGGTTGATGCTCAGCTGTATTCCGGCCGTCCTCGTCCCGGACGCCTGGCACGCGCCGATGCTCGCCACCGCCTCCGCTATCAACGCCGACACCCCACCATGCAACACATTAAACGGCTGCGCAAATCAATTAGTCAGAACTAATTCCAAATCAATTCCAATTCAAAAGAAAGAAAGAGAGAATACCCACTTTTGCAGTAGCAGATACCAGATAGTTTGCAGTAATATTACTGCTATGATAAGTTGCAGTAGCAACAAAGAAAGGAAGGAAAGAAAAAGCAGGTGTGGCTGCTATATATAAGGCGCCGTTCTCCTGAGGTTATTATTGCTGAACTGAACTGAATTTAACTAAACTAAAAATAAGCGTATTGAAAACGTTGACAATATGGAATAACTAAAGCAAGCTAAATTTCATCAAATTAAATTTTCGGAATTGAACTAAACTGAAGAGCAGATGAGCACCAAAGAACAGGGCCTGATACATGTTTAGGCAAAAACAGTTAATGATTCGGGTGTGTTTGTTATGGATAGTATACTTTAGTGTTAATCTCACCAAACAGAAAGACATTTTTATGGTCGACGAAGAAGATGGCAAAAGTTGGTTAACCTGACAGCACTTGGGCTTGACTACGAAGCAGCCAGTGACCTTTTGAGAGGAGATTAGTTGAATAGTGAAACCAAATGCCCGGAGCGGTGCGTCCAGGAAGTCTATCTTTGACATATCCGACGGCGGCAGCGGCGAGGAAAACGCCATAGTTTTCTGGGATTAGAATGCTACGTTTGTTAGAGAGAGGTTCAGTACGAGGAATAAATTCAGCAAGTTACAAAAGTACAAGAAATTCTACTTCCCTGTTTCATAGTTTATTATATATTACTCTCTTCATCCAATAATTATTGACTTATTTGCTTTTTCAAAATTAAACTTGATAAATTTTGACTCTAAATATCAATTTATATATATACAATAAAAATATCATGTGAGATATTGTTAAATTCAGCTTAATTTATAGTTTCTAAATATCAGTTTTTATGCAAAATTATTATATATAGTTAGAGATATTGATGGTCAAATATAATCAGCATAAAAAGTAAATAGGTCAATAATCTAGGGGAGCGAGTAGCCATTAATGGTTCATTGCGTACATCGAAGGTTTTGTTCGTTGACTGTTTTATGTTGTTTTTCTCGTGACATTTTGTTAGTTCCAAAACTGAACTATCCTTTATTTTGTATCTTTTTCAGTAAAATTAAATTTTAATAAACGTATGGGCAAACAATTTATGTAACCCATACACTATTGTTATCATTTAACTTTGTTCCTCAGCTTTATTTTTAAATACTTTTCAGCCCTGAACTAAAAGAAATGTTAAGTTGTGTCACTTCCGTCCAATCAACCGTTAAATTTGACTTTTATTGGCATTTTGAGGGGTTAAAATATCTTTTCATATTAACCTGGCCTACAACTCTTTGCAATTTAGAAGAATGTCTTCTCGAGCAGCACGTAATTCTCAACTTGGATGTCGTCGTTGTCAACGACATCTGAACGGCTCAACAAGACAAATCAACTCTAATCTCGCACGGTTTGAAAAGACATTCTTCTGAATTGCAAAGAGTTCTGGGCTAAATAGGAAAAAATATTTTTGGCGCTCAAAATGTCAACTAAATCTAAACTTAACAGTTAGACTGAATCAAAGTGGCACGATTTAACACTTCTACTAGTTCGGGGATCAAGAGTGTTCAAAAATAAATTGAAGGGTCGAAACTAAAATATGACAATAGTTTATGAGCTATTGAATTCGTTGCCTTAAACTAATCGCCGATTCTTATAAATACAAATTAATTAATTTTGACATGATTCAATGCATAATTTAATACTCCCTCCGACAATGCAAAAATGGTGCGGTTACTTTTTCACCTTGTTCAATGATTATGTTTGCCTTAAATATCTCTAATTACATATAAAAATTTCACATAAAAATTAATATTTAAAAATATATATTAAAATAAATCTAACAATAACTCACATGATATTTTTATTATATATTAATTGATTTTTATGGTCAAAATTTATGAAGTTTGACTTTAAAAGGGTAAATACGGAATATGTCATTTTTATTGGGAGAGAGCATTTGTATCCTTCATTTTTAAAATGTCTTCTTCTTCTATTTTTTTTAAAACCATCCTAGGATGGGGGGAAGTTTTATTCGGTTTCCCCAAACCTTCAAAAGAGGGCCAGTACAAAAAAAAAATGAAAAGAAACCACAGGCTAGGTTTGTTACAAGACATCATGTAGATGTAGGTTGATGATGAAGAAGCAAAACATTTGCTTCCAAAAGAATGAAAAGAAGACTAGTCGATCTCGTTT
>JAULKM010024391.1:0-14011 GCA_032355605.1 Rubia tinctorum
CATATCTACCTCGTGGTATTCAAAGAGGACTGTGATATCCCCTTTGAATTCAACCATAGGCTTGAGGTTCAGGTTTTGGTAATTAGGTGTTCTGAGATTTTTACTCGTGGGGCGTTGAATTATGAGGATATCACGGTAAGATATTGGGTTCAGATGGTTGTTTAGGTTGGATTGGTGAGCTTGGATGCTACTGAAGGGTGGAAGCTCCGCCATCTGTGGTGGTTCTGCAGATTGGGTTGTATCCGTTATCGAAAGTTTATTGACGTTGGGGACAGGTGTGTGAATGGAAAGAGGTGATGGAGATTATTTTTGTTTTTTCCTTGTTTCTTCAAACATAGAGTGTAGAGGGAAGAAGGAGACTAGATGTTAGAGAGAGAAATGAGCCAGAACTATATCAAGCTCCACGCACATGGAAGAAATCCCAGGCACATGGGAAAAATTCGAGAAGGAGTTTAAGATGAAGTATATTCCACCCTTAGTTAAAGAAAGGAAAGATGTGAAATTCATAAACTTGAAGAAGGGCGTAATGAGCGTAGCGGAGTACGAAGAAAAATTTTCCAGACTCTCTAAGTTCACAGAGAAGTTAGTTTCCACAGATGATGAGAGGAAGATGAGAATCGTCCAAGGGCTAAGGTTAGAATTGAGGGATTCCTTAGCCTCGACATATCAAAGTAACTATGCCTCAACCGTCTAATAATCTTGCAAACTGGAGGAAATAAAGAATGCACTGCATGCCCTGAACCCGACGAGATAGGTGAATGTGAGATCTCAATCGATGTACAACTCAGCCACACAAGTTTCAATCTTTTGGGTAAACAAGGCTCCTAGAAGGGATATACCCCAACCATGGGCCCTACCCCGCAGCCCAAACCTTAGTGGTGGTCCAAAAAAAACATCTCAGGGTTTATGCACGTTCTGCAGGAAGGGAGATCATGAGGAGAAGGATTGTTGGAGGAAGGCTAATAAATGTCTCTGATGTGTGAGTTAAGAGCATGGGGTGTCGGAGTACTCACCACCCTAGCTGAAAGCATCATCTCAACCATTTTGATCGCAGGTGTCGGTGACCAAACCTGCTAAAAAGGAGGACCTAGTCGGAGCAACAAGCCGAATGTGCAAGCTTGGGTTTACGCTTTGGAGGATAGTAAGGCCCTCATTTCGACCGAGGTCATCGAAGGTACCCTCCATATCTTAGGTAAATTAGCCAAAGTTCTGATTGATCTTGGTGCTTCTCATTATTTTTCTAGCTATTCTTTTCCTGAAACATGAAAGATAGGATAGAAGACTTACCTATAAGTTAGAAGTTAGCACTCCCACAAACGATACTAAAAATCTAACTGGATGTGTATGTAGAAATTGTGGGTAGGAATGATCATGGGTCTAGGACCCAACCCACATCCATAGGATCTACACCCGTTGGGTCGGGTATCCAAAAAGTTTAGACCCATCAGGTCTGGTTTCGGGTATAGGTTTAGATTTTAAAAAATGGGTCTGGTTTCGGGTATAGGTTTAGATTTTAAAAAATGGGTCTGGGTCCGGGTCTAAAATATTAAAACCTAGACCCAACCCATACCCAACCCGTAGACCCATATTACCTTAACTATACATATTATTTATCCTAATTTCTAAATTACTTTCATATTCTCTTTGTATTTTTAATTTTAATTAAACAAATAATGTATATTGTATATTTTTTTCTTGAAAAATTAATTTATATCCATATTGAACTTGAAATGTTTGTATTTAAGATAATACATATTTAATTTAGTTAAGATTTTTTAAAAAACGTTAGACCCATTGTGGACCCAAGGCCCGTTCAGACCAATTGGGTTTGGGTTAGGTCTAATATTTTTAGACCCTACGGATCTGGGTCGGGTGTAGGTCTAACTAAATGTTTTAGAGTTGGGTTTGAGTCTTATTAGACCCGACCCAGACCCAACCTGACTCGAACCAGTCCCAAACTGACCCATGATCATCCCTAACTGTGGAGGTAAATGTGGGGCATTAGGAATTAGGAATATACATAATTACATTACCCTTAAAATGATATGAAGTATTACTTGGCATGGGCTGGCTTCCTAAAAACCATGCCCAGTTAAATATCCATACGAAGGAGGTTAGGTTGTGTCGGTCGGGGAACTCCCCCAATTTAAGTAAATGTAGGATGGAAGAGGTCCTCCTCATTACTAATTGTTGGCATCGAGCCTCGAAAAATGATTTACAAGGGGGCAGCTGGAATATTGGCTTATATCATTATAAGCCAGCAGACCAATTGAATGAAGAAAATATACCTGTAGTTTGGGACTTCCATGAGGTATTTCCGGAGGAACGCGTAAGTTTACCTCTGAAAAGGGAAACTGAGTTTACCATTGATCTAGTACCAAGTGCTGCACCAGTTTCTCAAACTCCTTATCGTATGTCGCCATTGGAACTACAAGATTTGAAAATTCAACTTGAGGATTTGTTAACTACGAGGTTCATCCAACCAAGTACATTACCTTGGGGAGCCCCATTGTTGTTTGTTAAGAATAAAGATGGCTCTCTGCGAATGTGTATCGAATATCGAGGCCTAAATAATGCGACAATTAGGAATAATTACCATCTTCCCATTATTGAGCAGTTGTTCGATCAGCTCCAAGGAGCAGTCGTATTTTTCCAACTGGATCTACAACAAAGGTACTACCAGTTGCGGGTGAAGAGGGAGAACGTGCCCAAGACAGCTTTGAATACTCGATATGGTCATTACAAATTCCTGGTAATGCTATTTGGAGTGAACAATGCGCCCGCTGCTTTCATGGATCTCATGGATTAAGTATTCAGGCTGCATTTAGATGAGTTTTTCATCATCTTTATCAACAAAACCCCTAGTCTATTCCAAATCTCAGCTGGAGCATTATGTACATCTAAGGAAGGTGTTACAGCTACTTAAGGAACATAAGTTGTACGCTAAGGTTAGCAAATGTGAATTCTTGCTAAACCAAGTAAATTTTTGGGGAATGTAATTAGTAAGGAAGGGATATCAGTGGACCCCCTCCAATGTTGAAACCATCCAAAATTGGAAGGTGTCGACCAATAGTACAAAAAATTGGAGTTTTCTAGGACTGGAGGGGTACTATAGGCGCTTCGTTAAAGACTCCTCTAAACTAGCATCCCCTTTGTTCTGTCTAACCTAGAAGGGAGTTAAGTATGAATGGAATGAAAAGACGGAATCCAGTTTCCAAGAACTGAAAATGCGTTTAACATTGCCCCAATTCTTGCGCTATCTAAGGGGAAAATGGATTTATATTGTATATTTATGCTTCAGGAGATGGTCTAGGATGCGTATTGATGCAAAAGGGCCACATGATTTCTTATGCTTCTTGAAAGTTGAAACCTTATGAGAAGAATTATCCCACTCTTGACCTTGAACTCACCGCAGTGATGTTCGCCTTGAAGAAATGGCGACACTACTTATATGGAGTCACGTTTGAAGTAATGTCGGATCATAAGAACCTGAAGTATCTATTTTCTCAAAAGGACTTGAATATGCGCCAACGTCGATAGATGAAGTTTTTGGGAGATTACAGCCGTGTGATCAATTATCATCCTTGCAAGGCGAATGTAGTGGTAGACGCCTTAAGCCGGAAGGAGAATTTGGCGCATATCAAGATAAGCGGGATCGAGATGTTATCGCACGCAAAGATTTGAGACTGTGAGGTTAAGTCTGACCGAATCGTATTCTCGAATGTAAGAGTGCAATTTATTTTACCCACAGAGATTGAAACGACTCATGAATCCAACGAAGCATTATTGAAGATGAGAAAGCTTGCCACTGAAGGGAAGTTACTAGACTTTGAAGTTTACGGTGACGGAGTGCTGACCTGTAGAGGTAGGCAGCCTACAGATCTAAATATTCGGTACACCCAGGAGGGACCAAAATGTACCGGGACTTAAAACAAAATTACTGTTGGGATAAAATGAAGAAGGACATAGCAGAATACGTGGCAGCGCAATGTTGTGTTTCAGCAAGTTAAGGTTGAGCATCAGAAACCATCAGGGTTATTACAACCATTGGAGATTCCTGAATGGAAGTGGGATCACATCACGATGGACTTCGTGACAGTACTACCTCGGACATATAAGGGTTATAATGCAATTTGGGTGGTGGTTGATAGGTTGACCAAATCGGCTCAATTTTTTCCAATCAACGTTAAATACTCCCTAGAAAAGTTGACAACTCTGTATACCTGAGAAATCATAACATTACAGGTGGCCTGTCCCCAAGTTGAACTTTGGTACTACTGCCAATCCGCAATCAGATGGACATTCAAAGAGAACAATCCAAACGCTGGAGGATATGCTTCGAAGCTGTATTATGAATTTTAGGGGAAGTTGGGGTTCTCACCTGCCTTTGGTAGAATGTGTTTATAACAATAACTATCAGTCACCCATCGGTATGCCTCCCCTATAAAGTGTTATATGGTGAGAAATTTCGGACACGCCTCTTTTGGGAAGAAGTTGGAGAGTAAAAAATTCTCATAATTGCTAGTATAACTTGGATTGAGCAATCCATGGAAAAAGTCAAGATGATAAAACAGCGCCTTCAAACTGCTCAGAGTCGACAGAAGAGCTACGCAGACCATCGAAAGAGGGACTTGGAGTTTGAAGTTGATGACCGGGTATTCCTGAAGGTAACCCTTAAAAAGGGTCTCGCCTGGCATGGTGAGAAGGGAAAGCTAAGTTCGAGGTACATTGGCCCTTTTGAGGTTACCCAACAAGTCAGCCCAGCTGCGTACCGACTTAACATGCCTAACCAATTGGGGAGATTACATGATGTCTACTGTGTATCACTCATGAAGAAGTACCACCCTGACCCTGAACACATATTAAACCATGAGGACTTAGTATTGGACGAAAAACTGATGTACGAAGAGAATCCCGTAAGGATACTGGTCGGAAAATCAAGACCTTGCGTATCAGAGAGATCCCTATGGTTTTAGTGTTGAAAAACCATAAGGTCGAGGAATCCCGTAAGGATACTGGTCGGAAAATCAAGACCTTGCGTATCAGAGAGATCCCTATGGTTTTAGTGTTGTTGAAAAACCATAAGGTCGAGGAATAAGTACACGGAACTGTTCAAGGGAAAAATTTAAATTTCGGGGATGAAATTCATTAGGGGGGAGCCTGTAAGCTCCGACCTTAATCAATTCAACACCTATATAATAGTTAAGACCAAACCCGAACATAGCTTTAGTTAAACTTATTTGACAACTTTCCACAATAATTTCAACTAAACCCCTAAAAAAAATTTAACATAAAATAAAATGAAATAAATAGATATAATAATAATAATTAAAATAAGGTAAAATATGGGCTTTAATATAGTATTCATTGAATAAATATATAATAGTACGCAAAAATAAGAAAAGGCAAGAAAAGCAATTCACACATACAAAGGGTAATAATAATAAGTTATTAAGAAAAAAATCTAATAAAAATATATAAAAATTTAAGTTGTTAATGAATATTTATATCTTGATAATTTTATAATAAAAACTCGTAACATTGAAATTACAATTGAAATCAATATATTGACAGTAAATTTGAATTACCAATTAAATACTTATATTTTATAATAAAATCCCGTAATATTGAAATTACAATTTAAATTAAAATATTGACAATCGTCTACCTAATTCAAATAATGGAAGAGTAAAGGAATACCAGTAATAATAAAATATAAATATATATTATAATTTTAAAACATAAAAAATAGTACGAGATACTCGCTCAGATATTTTTATATATGCACTCTTTTTTTTATGGTCGTTTTATGTTGGCACTTTCTCTTTTGGTAAATCCTAGATTATTTTCATCAACTAAATTTACTTTTTACTCTCCTAATACAATATAATCTCCTCCATCCATTTTATTTTTAAAAAAATTATAACCATGATTTGATGTTAATATTTTGGGACCAGAGAGAGTAAGAATGAAATGGGGTGGGTGTCCAATCCCACTTCGTATGAGTCATCAAGACACAAAATAAATAATGCAAATTGCCTTCATGCAAAAAGGAGAAACGACACGTGTTCCTTCAGATTTGCAAATTTACAACTAGGACGCAGATATAAGAACATCTCCAATGCTTTGGAGGGTCAGGAGTAAAAATAGGCGCATCCATATCATTTGCCACATCTCCAATCCTTCACTCCATGTGTCATCCATGTTATATATAGTATTTAATTGACTCTTGGATTGGAGACCATTTTTCATTCTAAAACCCATCAATCCTATGTGGCAAATGACATTTTCTATTTTGAATGTTGCATTGGAGATGCTCTATGGGGGAGGGGGATGAATTAGTTCCTTCATATTTTTGAAAGAAATCACCTCTCTCCCTCCCCCTTCTGACATTAAATAAATACAAGAAGATTTCGTTGTTTGGATCGGAAGGATGAAATTGCACTAATATAAAAACTTCAAAACTACGTTTAATTCAGTGAGTGTTTTCATCACCCTAACACGAATTGAATTAAAAATATGGATTGCATACTATTTTATGCCTGTTAATTTTAACTATGTTATTTGAGAATTTCTTAGAATTCATGAAATGTTTATTAATATTATGCTCTTTTCATATATATTTTTTTCATAATAACTAAGCACATTGTGTACTTTATCATATTATGCTTAATTATTGTGATACTATGTGAAATTAATTACACTGAGATTATGTGTGGATGACCGTCTTGTACTTTATCTTGTCGTGCTAAATATGACTGTGTGCTACTTGATTACTTGTCTATGTTAATTTGGTCCCTGACACGATTGGAGTTCGGTCTAGATCAGTGGGGAACGGTATTGACAAGACTGTATAACTAGATTGGTTGCTCGTGGCATTTCGGTATCTTAGCATAAGTATCTAGAACTGATACGAGCTCGTAACTGAACACACTGGGCGTGGTTGGCGAATATGGATTTCTGGATCGTGATAGCCTTTAGGCACTACTGAAGGGTTTATGCCCTGATGCCAGTCATAGTAGCCATATAGCAACTTGACTGAGTTTTGGCATAACCCACATGTATCCTTTTACTATGTCCTAGGATCTATGTGGCATTATGTGATCAGTAAATTTAACTCAAAAAATATTGCAATAGATACTCAACAAGAAAGAAGCCTACCCTGGTTAATCAATCCTAACTGGTGTAGCGGAATAGTTAGAGTGAAGTATGGTGGTGCCTTTACTTATTTTGAAGAAGGATCCTGGACGGAAATTTAGAACCTGAAGGTTTAAGTTTTGTTATAACAATGCAAAATATTTAACGTAAAACTGGTTCTTGCCGGATCTTTTAGAAATTTTATCTCTATTTTTGTTAAAACCCATGTAAAATACTTGTATATATACTTTCACTTAAATAGTAAGTTAGATTTTGGATTTCTAAATTTGCTTGCGCATAAACTTTATTTGCTCGTTACTACATACAAGTAATCCGACCCATTGGATTCTTGGTAACATGCTCAGGTCCGACCTAGTACTTGCGTTGAGCAAATTGGTCGTAGAATTTGGGTGTTACAGATGTGCTAAATTTATATTCCATTTTGACACATTTAAAGTCTAATTTTGCAATAGATTAGGGACTTAATAGAACGAAAATTGACATTTTATCAATTAGAGGGCTAGGTTAAATTCACATGTTTTATATCCTAATTCTTTAATTTATGAAGTTCTTTGGATCATACTTAAGTCTAAGGTTTTTGATGAGTTCGAGTTTTGAAGAAACATTGAAGAAGTAAGAAGATTTTTGAAGAAGAATGCCAAATATTGAAAATTTGTTAGAAGCTAAACAGAGGGAGCTTCACGGGCCGCGACTTATACCGCGACCAATGAAGAAAAAGGCGCGGTCAAAGATGTTGCTTAGAAAGAGCTTCACGGGCCACGACATATACAACAACCCTCGAATGACAGATGCATCCCTCATCTTCTTCATTTTTGGAACACTTTTTCTCTCTCTTCCATTACTCATCCAAATTTCTCTCTTCAAAACCCCTAATTTAGATTTTCTATTTTTCTTTTATACTATGTTTACCATGGATTGTTTCTCTTTTATTATGGGTTTAATTAATCTAGGCTAAATATACTCTTGGGAGAAAGTTGTAAGCATTTCTAGTATGCATTTGTGAGATTTGGTTTATCCTATTTTGTTCTTTGATCATCAAGTATGATTTGTGCTTTCTTGTGTGATTAATGCATGATTAATACTAAGGTGATCAACTAGTTGATGATTGTGAGTTGACTATTTGCTTGATTTTTGGTCAAACCCGGAAGACTTTGACTTTTTATCGATGTGATTATTGTTGGTCAAAGTTAGGTTATCATTGGGTGTGACAACTAATTATGATTATTTATTGATGAAATTGCTTATATTTAGGATGAATTTGGATGGTTTTGCCTAATTATCAAAGTAGTACACTAATGACGCTTAGCATGAAGGCCGATGCTTGTATAGGGAACATAATTGTGCTATCCCAATGTTTCTCGCTTGTAAGATATTGTGTTAGTTGTATTGGGTCTCCATGTTTATTGCTATTCTCGGTGAAGTCTAAGACGCTGATCGTTTAGAGTGACCCGAGTGTAAGAGTTATTGTGTGGTACTGATCGCCCATTCTAACTATAACCGAGAAGAGGTGAGAAATATCTTCACTCGAAAGGTGTTGACAAGCTCTCCATAATATGTGATTAATGCATAAAAATAGGATAATTAGTTGATGATCAAAGGATAACAAGAAATGTAAACCAATTGCGCCCAAAACTTGTTATAATCTTCGTTACATTTTGCATGCTAGTTGTGATCATAGTTACAATGTTTGCTCTAATTATTTTTAATATAGTTTTTTAAAGTAGTAGTATTGTTTTCTAAAATCAAAACCCCTCAACTTGGTTACCGCATACGTAGAGTGACTTCTTCGTGTGTTTTAATTACATTTAACACTCGATAAAATCCCTATTCATCGTGGACGATCACATCTTACCTCTAGCTACGATTTAGTAGTTAGCAGTAATCTGAGCATATAAATACTATCTTTGAGAGGAATGACACTTCCTCCCATGGAATGCGGAATAAAAGAATGATTTTCTTCGATTTGCCATACTAGGAGAATTTGAAGGTGTGACATTATGTGGATGTCATGCATATTGAAAATAATCCGTGCGAGAGCATAATTGGCACCAGGGTCGGACCTTACAATTTAGAGGCCTGGAGAAAATTAAAAAAGAAGCCTCACGTGTAATTTTAATGGGTGTAATATTTGTAAAATGAGGCCTCAACAGTGAGGAAAGGAAAATTGTTGAGGCCGTTATTTGAAACTTGTAATATTTATTTATTTATTTCTACATATATAGTTAAAAAAATAAAAATGAGGCCCTAATATAATTATTAAATTAGGGGCCTGAGGCAAACATTTCATTTGCCTCAGGGTTGGGCCGACCTAATTGGCACGCTACTTAACATTCCTGGGAAGATAAAGGATAGGTTGAATGCAAGGAAAGATTTGCTTGAGCTTGGTATTAGAGCGTATCTAGCCCCGAAGATGAGAGGGAGGCAACCGTACCTGCTTTCTGCTCCTTACGAGCTATCAGTCACTGAGAGGAGATCGATGTGTGACTATATTCAAGGAATGAAGGTATTGTCCAGTTATTCTTCTAATGTTAGTTGTTTTGAGAATGATGAATTGTGTCTTAATGTCTTGAAGTCACACGATTGTCACGTCTTGATACACAATTTTTTGCCCATTGCCACCTATGGTGTAATGGAGGAGGACGTCATATTTTGCGTTATGCGCATGTGTTTCTTCTTCAACTCCAATTGCTGGAAGAATATAAGCAGGCAACAACTCGATGAGTTGGAGTGGGAGGGGGTTTTAATGTTATGTCAATTCGAGAATCACTTTAATTCCCCCTTCTTTCTTTGACATCATGGTCCACCTAGTGATCTATTAAGTTAGGGAAATATGAATATGCGGTCCTGTAGGGATGCATTAGATATACCTGTTTGAGTTGTACATGGGGGTTTTCAAGGGTTATGTCCACAATTGCAGCCGGCCTGATGCTAGCATTGTTCAAAGGTATGTTACCAACGAAATCATTGAGTATTGTACTTTTAAGTTGGCTGGAAAGAGAGAAGTTAGAATTTCGGAACCAGCGCATAGTGGTATGAAGAATGGGACCCTTCGCTCAAAAAGTACACTATGTACACCCTTCAATGCTGAGTTGATGAAAGTTCATCTTTATGTTTTGTGGAACATTATTGAGACAACAGTTTATGTTCAAGAGCACGTGTCCCTTTTAGAAGAAGTCCATAATTACTAAGCGTCAAATAAAATCTAGGTTGAGAATTCCTCTTTGTTTGTAAATTGTTTTATAATCAGTGCAATGTCGACGACATGCCGAGTAAACTTTGTGCGTTCGCAAGGACACCCAAATGCATCGTCAGAAGATACCAGGGGTATGACATCAATGTATTTAATTTCCCAACATTGGACAAGGATAGCAAGAGCACGCCGCAAAAACATTGGTGTGTACATTGAATCTGAATCGATGTGGCAGACTAGAAAGAAAAATAAAAATCCTATTGTTGAAGTGATGCCCTTTTGTAGGGAGATTTAGGAAATTCATGAGTTGGATTACATTAAGTTTAAAGTTTTACTCAATTTCATGTGGGTAGAAAATGTGGTTGGGGTTTGTTTAGAAAAATAGATGGGTTTTACATTGGTTGACTTTAATCGAGTGGGATACGAGGATGAACGTTCATCTTAGCTATTCAAGTACACCGGATATTTTATATCCAAGACCCTAGCAATAAGAAATGGAATGTTGTACTACATGGGACGAAGTTATAATTTGAGGATGAGATTGATTGGACAATCATGGTGAAAGTTCATAGATTCCCCCCGCCTTTCTGAGCTTGGAGAACGTTGGTGAAGTACTTGTAGGTAAATGTTCTCATGCTGATGGATTGTGGGTAAATGAGAATGGTCAGATTGTGGGGAGTGACACTGTTAAAAAGGAAAAGATAGGGGGCATTTTGTGTGTAAGGTCGCTCTGTGGACCGTTTTGTATGTTTCCTATACCGGTTGTAATTATTATATCGCGATGGTATAAATAATACGGCCCCGGGCATGGTTTTTAAATCTCATTTTTGCATAGTTTTTTTAGGAACAATTTGTCATCAATTTAGACCTAAATGCAGCCATGTATGGTTGTTTTTATTTTTGAAGCACCGGTTGTAATAGTAATTCAACCGGTTCTGAAAAATTGAGTAGTTGCTCTCTTTTTCATAGGCATCGGTTAAAACATAAAGACACCAGTTTTGCAACGAATGCTCCCCAGTTAGAAATTTTTTCCACCCTTGCTCTGGAATTCAATTTTATTTTAAAAAAATGCATTTAAGGAGATGAATATGGCTACCCTATTGTTTCGTAGGCACCGATAGTTAAATATAGGAACTGAGTGGTAAACCAGTGATCCATAGTTAGAAAACAATTTACCTTTGCTCTTGGGTCCAAAAAGTTTAATAAAGAGTACATTTAAGAAGCTGCGTATGGCAGTATAGAGTCGGCATAGACACCAATTTAAATCATACTAGCACCAGATTTTTAACTGGTGTTCCGTACGTAGATTTTTTTTACAGAACTTGCTCTTGGATTGAAATTTATAATAAAAATGGGTATTTTAAGCAGTCTCACACAGCTGCTGCAAGGACATCAGTTTCTAACTATCTGAACCGGTGATTTGTTTTAATTTAATATTTAAAGTACTCCTTTTCTTTGTACCTTTCCCATTTTGAATTCTAACCCTAATAGCTTCAACTACATTTCTACCAAACAACCACATTCCAATTCTTTCGAGCCAACCACAGACAACAAGGTAAGGCCATTTATGTGCTATTCATGCGTAAATTTACCTTGAATTCACATTCAAGAAGAGGGTTTCACATTCCATTGCATGGAAATTAGATCTTATTTTATCATGTACATTTGGTTATTTACTATGTAAATAATCTTTATTCAATCATCCATATCTTGTGTCGAATTGTGATAGTTATATTGGATGTGATGGGATGTTTGTTGATTTTTAAAGTCATTAGTTTTGGTACTTTATGGTTGCATGCAAGGTGTTTGATAAAATGCATCTATGGAATTTTAGGAGATGACACCAAAAACTCCATTAAAGAGGCCACAAAAGGCATCCTCGTCATCACTGGGTAGTGGATCCCGTAGCAGGTATCATGATGATACATTTGTGTCCAAGGAGGCAAGGGTTCTCGCACAAACATACAAAATGTGCAGGCCCTATCCGGAAAGGGGAATAGAGGCATCTGCCCCATTCAAGAAAAAAAAGGATTCTAGGATGGGAAAATTTTGTGATAAGCCACTTACAATCAACCTGTCTATCATTAGTGAGTTCTATGCAAATTTAAGGTGCAGGTCGAGGAAGGATGTGGTGCTTTGCAGGGGCAAAATATTTCGCCTCTTTTCAGAATCAATAAACGACTTGTACGGGTCCCCCAATGTTCCATTGGAGGATGACGAATACCTTGAATTACATATTGATGGAGGAGATGATTATGATTATGGTGATGAAGTAGCTAAGGATATCGTAAGGGCTGTCACTGGAGATGGAACCAATATTGATGCACTTGTTACGCCAAATTGGTAAAAAAATCTCTAAGATGGCACTAAACCCTGAACTTAATAGATGGTATCATTTAGTAGCCACTCGTATGGATCTTGTCACAATCAACATATAAGTGCACAAAATGTGGTAGACTGACTTGTACGCTATAAAGAAGAAACTTCGATGGAATGTTGGGTCTAGAATGCTCTTGAAATTGAAAATGGAATTAGACAAGTCAAGTTGCTACGATTTCAGGAGCCTCATATCATCACTTCGTTAAAAAAACTCGTGTCCCTCATTATCCTAATGACATCCACGGCCAGCCAATAGGTAACATTTTTGTAGATTCTTTCTACAAGCAAGGTCTTGAACCAAGAGTGTCCTTGGAGTCTAGAGTCGCAACATTGGAGGTAGGTATACAAAATTTGCATACAGATTAATTGTTTCAAATAATATGGTGCAGTCACATGGAAAAAGTGTTGAGCTACCAATTTCCAGATACAATTAATGCTCTTGCGCCTCTCCCATGCTATCACGAAATCGGCAACGAGGAACAACTTGATGTGGGGCCCAATTCATGAGATACAAAGACTACTGCTGAATTGTGGAAAGCATAATCGTTTGCTCGTTTACTTGAATTTACATCCTTTTACGCAATGCGTGGATATTAGACATTAGTAATGTTTCCTTTTTTGTAATTGTAATCTTGTGTTAGCACCTCATGAATGCATATCATAGATTTATTATTATCAAGGTGAAATTTGCATAGGTAGCTCTCACAAGCCTATCGGCTTCAATGTACACATTATGAAGTACCATGTCAACTTCCGATCCCTTGGGACAAATAAAAGGTGACCGCCAACCGGTGCAAGAGGTGGCTGGCTTTGAAGGTGGGATCCGAGTAAGCAGGGAGGAAGCGTTGTCTTCAAAGGCAGTATTGGCTGGTTATCGTCTACTTACCATCGCCTACTGCCCATCATCCTATAGCTTGAAGGATGCCGAGAGGATAAAGCATACAAGAGGACGAACTGAACGTTGTAAAACGTGTTACCGCACCTAAACCTGTGCTCAAAAAAAGAACTCACACTTTTAAGATAATATAGATTTTTAAAATCGCACATTAATATCTTGTCTCATTATAAACTATAGTGAGATGGTCTCACACATGTCTTTGTAATTTCGTTGGTTTTCTACGTCACACTAAACTTCTATTGTCGAAGTGTGCTAAATCAATAGTGAAGTGTATTCACCAATCATATTCTACTGAAACAAACATATTACTGGATGTAGTGTAGTGTAAGCCAAAGTTTGTAGTACCTTTAATGTATCGAAGAATTCTCTTTGCAGCCTTCATGTGA
>JAULKM010024401.1:0-14011 GCA_032355605.1 Rubia tinctorum
ATAAACAAGCCGGACATGCTGGGACAGACAGGGTTAAGGCTGCTGCCTTTGCCGGTGGCGCGTGACGTCACGTGACGGCGCGTGACGGCGGCGTGTGTTCCTCACGCACGGTGCGTGGTGCTGCAGCAGAACACGGAGAAGGAGACGGTGCCTGTTCTCACCTCATCTAGCCTTCCCGGTGTGACATAGTTGCTTATGACTCCCCCTAGCTTTTCCGATCTTCCTTTTCCGGCAAAACTTGCGCCGCCGCTGCTAGCTCTTGTTGTCGCCGGAAGATTGCGACTCTTCCGGACCTACAAATCTGACAGAGGAAATGGAAAAATTTGTAGTAAATCGAGGTGGAAATGGATTTCAGGTTAAGAGAGGTGAGGGTGGTTTAGACAACAACTAATCTAAGGTGGGGGTGGGGGAGAGACCGGCGCGGCGGCAAGGGCCGGTGGCCACCCCCCCTGAATAGATCTGGAAAAAAAAGGAGAGCTGTTGTTTGAGGAGAGAGAACGGAGCAAAAAGGAGAGGAAGAGCTGTAAGAGTTGTAACTGATGTGCTCAATTTATATCTCATTTTTAACACATTCGAAATTTAATTTTGTAATAAATTAGGGATTTAATTGGAAAAAAATTGGCATTTTATCAATCAAGGGGCTAGAATGAATTCATATGTTTTAAGTATATCATAATTCTTTAATTTATTAAGTGTTTTATATCTTTTTAAAGTGATTGGGTTTGGAAGAGATCAGATGTTGAGGAAAATATGAAGAAACTAGAAGATTGGAATAAGAAGACCAATTTTAATTGGGAGAAGTTGAATTTGTCAGCTTCTTCATTGCGGGCCGCAGCGGCAGCTGGGTTGAAGCCCTTTTCTTTAATTTTTAGCCTCTCTCTTCCATAACCTTTTCTCCTCTCCGAATTTCTTCTCTCAAAATTCTTAGATAACATTTATTTCTTCATCATTTCTCTAATGTTTACCATGGATTTTAGTTGTTTTGTTATGGGTTTAGCTAATTTAGGCTAAATATACTCTTGGGAGCAATTGGTAAGCATTTTTTGTATGAATTTGTGATATTTGATTTATCCTATTTTTGCTTTGATTATCAAGTATATTTTGTGCTTTCTTTTGCAGTTAATGCTTGATTTAGGCTAGCATGATCAACTAGTTGATGATTGTGGGTTAATTATTTTCTATGTTTTTGGTTAAAACCGTAATACTTTGACTTTTTGTCAATGTTATTATCGTTAGTTGATGATTAGGTTATAATTGGGCGTGACAACTAATTATGATTATTGATTGATGAGATTGCTTAGATTTGAGATGAATTTGAATGGGTTTGACTAATTATCAATGTGGTTCACTAATAATGATTAGCATGACGGTCGATCCTTGTAGTCGTTTTTTGGTAGATATATTTGTGGTATCCCAATATGTATCGCTAGTAGGATATTGTGTTAGTTGTATTGGTTCTCTATGTGTATTGCTACTCTAGAGGAAGTCTATGACGCCAATCGTCTAGGGTGACTCGAGGGTTAGAGGTATTGTGTGGCGCTGATCGTCCACTCTAACTATAACCGAGGAGAGGCGAGAAATATCTTCACTCAAAAAGTGTTGACAAGTTCTCCACGATATGTGATTAAGGCAAAAAAAAATAGGTTAATTAATCGACGATCAAAGGATGACTAGAAATGTAGACCAATTGCAACCAAGACTCGTTATCATCTTTATTTCACCTTTTGTACTAGTGTGATCGTATTTGCATTGTCCTCTATAATTGTTTGTTAATTTAGTAGTTTAAATTAAGCGTAGTATTTTCCAAAACCAAAACCCCTCACTTTGTTACCGCACACTTAGAGTGACTTCTTCATGTGCTTTTTAACTACGTTTAACACTCGATAAAATTGTGGACGACCCCGACTTGCTGCTATCTACTTTCTAGTAGTTAGCCGCAATCAGGGCCTATAAATACTATCTTTCAGAGGCACGACGATGACCTTCCAGTAACTAAGTAGCTTTGAAAATGGAGTGGATCCTCTAAAAGGCGGTGTGTCCATAAGTTTATGCACAGTTGTAGAAGATATTTTGTGATATAATTGTACCTTAGATATAATCCTTTTCCATTTGAGATTTTGTATATGGTGTCTACCCTTGTATCATCAATGAAATAACATGTTCATAATTTAAATAGTATTAGAGTCTAAATCTAAGGTTCATAATTGTACCTTAGATATAATCCTTTTCCTGGCGTGTTTACGAATTGAAGTCTTGAACTGTGTTTGATAGCCAAGATGTGATATTTTATTAAGATTGCTTCTCTTTTACACATGTTTCTGCGAAGATGCCACTTGTTGATCTACTGCCATCTCAGTCGCCTGCTATTTTTTACGACTCCATCACTGAATCGTTCGACCCGATGGAGCCTCCAAGTTCCAATGAGCCCGGCCAGCTTAACCGACAACTCAACCATCTGTGACCGGTCACTAGCCAGCTCTGCCTGATCTGCGGCCGCCTGCAGCGAAGTCACATCGGCCACCGCCAGCTCTGTCTGAGTTGTAACCGCTCGCAGCTGAGTCCAGTCGGCCACCGCCCTCCTCACTGCTGCCAACTTTCTCCACCGTTTGGCCGCCTGTCATTGAGCCGATGCCAGCTCTTAAGCTGACGTCTTTTATGCCAGAGTCCAGTCGGTTAGTTCGTCTTCCCAGCACTCGCCTTTGTCAGCCTCCTGTTCAATTGAAGGATTATATATGCACTGATACTCGCTCAATAAACCCCCCTGTTAATCTCGCATTGTCTAGTTCACTATCCTCAGGTACTCGTTACCCTGTTATTGATTATGTTTTCTTTAATAGTTTTTCAATTTTGCATTTTAGATTTTTAGCTGCATATACAGATGTCGCTGATCTAGTCACTTTTACTGATGCCTATCGCTACTCTCATTGGCGTGCGGTTATGTCTGACAAGGTTGATGCACTCGAGCAGAATAATACATGAGTTCTTGCTCCTTTTCCTCCTGGCAAGAAGGCAATTGGATGTAAGTGGGTTTATCGAACCAAGTTTAAATTTGATGGTTCTATTGAGCGATACAAGGCTTGTTTAGTTGTTCTTGGTAATTATTTGATTGAAGGAACTAACTTCACCAAGACATTTCTCCAGCCACCTAGATGAGTTCAGTTTATCTTTTCTTGGTTGTTGCTGCTATTCGTAGTTGAGACCTTCATCAGATGGGTGTTCACAATGCATTTTTCATAGTGATCTTGAGGAGGAAGTATACATGCGTCCGCCTCCTAGTTTTACACTTATTGCGCCTGGGTTGGTTTGCAAACTTCGTAAATCTCTTTATGGTCTGAGACAGGCTTCACGAAATTGGTTTGCTAAACTGGTTACTACTCTTCGTCTCTTTGGATTTGTTCAGAATAAGGCGAATTACTCTTTGTTTTCTTACTTGAGGGATGGTGTTTCTCTTCATGTTCTGGTTTATGTTGATGATCTTATTACTACTGGTTTCTCTCCGAAGATAATGGCTAAATTCAAGAAGTATTTTTGCTCCTGTTTTCATATGAAGGATCTTGGAGCCCTGGAGTATTTCTTAGGCATTGAGATAGATCTTCGACCTGATGGGATGTTTCTGTGTCAACCAGAAATATGCCTTAGATATTTTGCAAGATATTGGGTTATTGGCAGCAAAACCTACAGATTTTCCCATGGAACAACAACACAATTTGGCTCGATATGATGGTCGTTTGTTTGATGATTCAGCGCAGTATCCTTAATTGGTTGGGAAGCTCATTTATCTCACCATCACTCGTTAAGAGGTTAGCTATTGAGTTCATACCTTGACCCAGTTCATGGAGAGCCGCATTTGGCACATTGGCATGCTGCACTGCGAGTGTTGCATTATCTTAAGAGTCATGTTTGCCAAGTTTTGTTTTCGTCGGCTAAAAGTTCCCTTCAACTTATAGCATTTTTTTATTCTGATTAGGAAGCTTGTCCGATTAGTCGTCGATCTTTGGCTGGTTATTTTGTGATGATTGGTGAATCTCCGATTTCTTGGAAGATGAGACTGACTGTTTCTCATTATTCGATTGAGGCAGAATACCAAGCTATGGTTGTTGCTTGTTGTGAGATGTCGTGGCTCAATTCTTTCCTTCGTTGGGTGTTGCTCATCCTACTCTAATGCGTTTATATTGTGATAGTCAAACTGCTCTTCATATTACAGTCAATCAGGTGTTCCATGAGAGAACTAAGGACATCGAGATTGACTGTCATTTAGTTCGTTATTTGATTCAGTCTGGTGACGTGGTTACTTATCATATTGTAACTTCCTGTCAACCAGCAAATTTATTCACTAAGGCGATTGGACAACAGTCATTTCAGAGTTCACTTGACAAGTTGGCCATTTGGGATCCTCACGCTCCAACTTGAGGAGGAGTGTAAAAGATATTTTGTGATATTATTGTATCTTAGATATAATCCTTTTCCATTTGTGATTCTGTACATGCTGTCTACATATTGTACACTTGTATCATCAATGAAATCAGGTGTTCATATTTTACAACAGTCTATGTATTTTTAACTTATACATTGCATTTGTTAAATTACAGACTAAATTTAAAACTTCAAAATAATTTTTTAAATATATTTTTACGTTCAAACACACATTATTACTTGTTTTAATTTTTTAAATACAATATTTAAATTTTATTAAATTTACCAGTATTTAAAATAAACAGTATAGTGAACTGTTTATAAACCTATGAAAATGTCGTTTTTACAAGAGTTTCCCGTAGATGTGTTGTATAACTTGTATTCTACGACTTTTAGAGCATAAAGATCACGTAATTAACATTATCTTCCCTGATAAGCACACTCGCAGACAAGACTTGGTCATAATAGCACCAAAATTTACCACCGACGTTTTATATAGAATCTTATGAATAAATATTGTTGTTGCAGTCTGTAGAACACAGTACAATTGGAATTTTAAAGAAGGGAAAAAAGAAGAAAGGCATTGTCTTATTGGGACTTTAGCTTGAGAAAGATATGCAATAAGATTAGTTACTCTCTCGTCCTAAACAAAAGGTTTGTTCTGGAAAATTCTGTTATCTAGATCAAAAGAAGTGTTTCCCTACATCTTGATAATTAACATTATCTCGTGTGTGTTTAGCCTGATTTATAATAAGTTTAAATAAATTGAAATAAATAAAATTATTATTTATATGTTCATACAAGTATAATAATAATAAGATGAATTTTAGAAATTAATTGAATTAAATTGACATGAACTAATATGATTTAAACATATTTTAATTGAATTGAAGGGTTGTTAAGTTATAAGGAACAAGAGTTAAGCATATACTTAATGTAGTGTTTGTAAGTAAAATTGATCTATTTTAAAATAGGGGGGAGACATGCTTCTGCTTTTACATTGAAAAAGAATAGGGTCACCGAAAATTCTCAATGGCTTTTAAAATAATTTATTTTCAGTATTTTACCAATCATCATCTAAGATTATTTTAAAATTTTCTAATGCTAAAAGCATTATACGTATCATAATATTTTATTATTAATATAATTATTAAAATAATATATTTATATTTCATTAACTCTATACTAAAATTATATACTATAGAGTGCACAAATTTTATTTAAATTTTATAAACATAAATAACTACCTTAACAATAATAAATGTATATATGTATATAGAACTTAAATTCGCACAATCAGTCACATTTAAAAAAAATTATATAGAATATTCTAAATTATCTTCAGTTCTTTACTTCTTTTTAATTGTAAGGAGTGTTTCAAATATTTTATATCTCAATGAATACAATGTATAATGTAATAAAGTTTTATTAATATCTAAAATAATTATATATTTTTTACTTTACTATTTAAGTTCTTACCTAATTAAATTATAATTGTATAGATTTCGGGTGTTTAAATTTGAACTAATATATTGAAAATGATCTCTCTTTTTTTGGACAAATATACTGACTAGACATATCGAAGAACTTAATATATGTGTAAAATATAATCGGATAATTGTATTCATCATAGAAGTCCCCTATAGATATAGGGCAAAGTACAAGAGACCAAAGGCCGAAAGGAATATGATTTTAGGCTACAATCATATTACCATAAAAGTTCTAATCTAATTCTCCGTCAAACGGGAAAAGAATATTACAGAATCTAATAAAATATAATCATAGTATTAATATCCTAAATATCCTTAATACTCCTTATCAAGTTGGAGCGTGAACATCCAAAACGCCCAACTTGCGAAGAAGTAATTGAAATTGATGACGACCAAATGCTTTAGTAAAAATACATGTTGGTTGACTTGAAATATCGATATGATGAGTGACGGCCTCATTGGATTGAATAAGATCCCGAACAAAATGATAATCAATTTCAAATATGTTTTGTACGCTCGTGAAAAAAGGAATTAGTTGCAATATGCACAGCAGCCTGACTATCTCAAAAGAGAGTAATAGGAGAAGAATGACCAACTCCAAGCGAACGAAGAAGAGATTTAAGTCGAATTAACTCACAGCAAACCACAACCATTGAGCGGTATTTTGTTTCTGCGGAGGAGCGAGAAACGTTGGCTCCTTCTTGGTCTTCCAAGAGACAGGAGATTCACCAAGCATTACAAAATATCCAGATAGAGAATGACGAGTGATATGACAAGTTTCCCAGTCCGAATCACAATAAGTAGTCAAATGCAATGAACTTTTAGCCGAAAAAAATTCCCTGGCCTGGATAATGTTTTAAGTAGTGTAAAATACTTAAAGTTGCATGCCAGTGAGTAACACGCGGCTCCTGCATAAATTAAGCAAGCGTATGAATAGAATAAATTCACTCAGGATGAGTCATAATGAGATTGTTCAGTCAACTAATCAATCTACGATAACGTGCATGATCATCAAACTTAGGCCCAGTGACAAGCTAAGTTATGATGTTGTTCTATGGGAAAACCAGTTGGCTTAGCTCCTAACTAGCTGGTGTCAAATTAAATGTCAATAACATATTTCCGTTGAGAAAGAAGAATTCCCTCTAGATTGCGAGCAATATCGATCCCAAGAAAGTACTTATGGGAACCAAGATCCTTCATATGAAACCAAGAACTCAAATACAATTTGAATTTAGTCATGAGAGCATGAGAAACTAGCAATAATCAAATCATCAATATAAATCAGAACATGCAAATCCTAGAATCAAGAGTGTAGGAAAACATCGAGTAATCTACCTTACTCTATATGAAACCGAATAATGTAACAACAGGCGCCAGTTTTACAAATCGATTGCGAAGAACCTGACGAAATTATATAATGACTTCTGAAGTTTACACAGAAACCCGGAAGTAGAAACAGGGTAACCCGGATGAGGGCGCATGAACACCTCCTCCTCAATATCTCCATGTAAAATGCCTTATGAACCTCCATTTGATTGATATCCCAACCTTTAATTACCGCATATGAGAGAACATACGAATAATACTCATCTTAGCAACAGAAGAAAATTTTTAAGTAAATTCAGTCCCATCAATCTGACGATTACCCAACACAACAAGTCAAGCTTTATAATGCTCAATGGATCCATCAGATTTATATTTAGTAAGAAAGACCCACTTATAGCCAATAACAGACTGTCCAGGTGGGAGATGAGACATAATCCAAGTATTGTTATGTTCATGTGCATCATTTTTCGTTGCCATTGATGCTTGTAATTGCACAAAGCAAGAAGGTTCGACATATAAAGAAGGATCTGTGATAGAAGTCATTGCACATAAAAATCTAGAATGCAAAACTAAAAACTTATCACAGGAAACATAACCAGCAATAGGATCAGTAATATCTAAGAATAATGAAGAAGGCGACATGGATGTAGCAGTAGTGAGGGGGTCTTGGAGATGGCAAAGCAAACGTAATCTTGTAAATGAACAGGCGTACGATGCGTACACAAACTCTGTCGTGTGGAACCGGGAGCCACTTCAAACTCAGGCTTAAAGTCATCTCACCGGAACTAACAGAAGCCGGAAGCACGAACTCGAGAGAAACCAAGATTGCACAATCGACAGAGGGTGGTGAATAGACCAATGACGAATGGACTAGGTCGGCGGTGGCGTGAGAATTGGCGAGGAGTTTGGAGAAGTGGACGGCGATCGAACTTCAGGAGGCTCTCACTCTAAGGGGAACACCAGATGATTGGTGGTGAATAGCTCATCAACAGACGTCGGTGTGGCAATGACGGAGAAGGCAGCGGCAAGCGGGGCGGAAGGTGGTAGATTAACGGTGTGTCAAGTGTCAGGAAGAATGAACAACGGTCCTGTGATGGAAACATCGATAGGCTGAAGATCTGCATCTGGTTGGGTATCAGGTTTCCAAGAAGCATAAGGGAACTTACCCTCATAAAACATAACATCAAGACTATCGTATAAAGTCCTAAAGTCCAAATCATAAACACGCCATGCTGTCTTTCCGGTAGAGTAACCAAGAAAGATACATCGGCGACTTCAGGAAGAAATTTATGACTTCTTCGAGGTATTTGGGACGCAAAGCTTTGACGGCCAAAAACCAGGAGTAAAGAAAAATTAGGTTCATAGTCATGTAGTAATAGAAAAGAGTTTTACCATCAAGTAATGGAGTAGGAGTCCGGTTGATAACATAAGCCACAATCAAAAAATATTTTCCCCATAATTCAATTAGTAAATGAACCTGAAAGCAAAGATCATAAGAAACATTGAGTAGATGTCAATGCTTTCGTTCAAGACAACTATTCAGCTGAGGTGTATCAACAGAGGAAGTTTCAAACAAAATTCCAATTTCTGCAAAGTAAGGCCGGAGTGGTAAAAATTCAATGTCGTTGCTGCGCAAACCCGGCAAATCAGGCACCTGAATTTTCTCAAGATGGAGCACAAAATTCCTTGAATCTGGCAGCAACCTCTGACTTAGCAGTAAGTAGGTGAACCCAATCGGCTCACAAGTAGTCATCAACAATGGTAAAAAAAACTCCACTAGTAGATGGAGTGTTGTAAGACCCCCAAACATGACCATGAACTAATTCAAAAGACCCAAAAGTCTTATTTGAACTTAAGGGAAAACTACTTCGAGATTGCTTTGCTTGATGACAGATGGAACTAGGAACAATTATACTGAAATCTAAATGACTATCTTTAATAAAATAAACAGAAAACAACACCGATGTGGATGGATGACCAAATAGCTGATGATAAAAACTCGCAGAAATAGATGACTTGGAGACGGCGGAGACAAGAGGTGTGTGTGACGGAGACGGAGAATCCTCAAATTTGCGAAACCAATAAACCACGCCCAATGGTTCACCCATGCCAATCACTGTCCTTGAGTTGATATCCTGTAATATGCTTTTTTTTGTTTAAAACAGCTAGACAGTTAAGGGTAACAAGTAACTTAGCACAATACAATAAATTGCAACGTTCGAGGATGAGTAAAACATGCAGCAGAATAATATTCCCAAGGCGAAGAGTGCCTTGGTGCAAAGCAGTAGATATAGGTCCATCAGGTAGAATAACATCAACAGATTTAATTATAACAATATCATGGAGGAGATCCTTGTCACCAGTCATATAATAAGAAGCTCCATAATCAATAATCCAGGGTAAAGAAGACTGGCCTGACTTATTTTCAGTCGGATTATGCAACTCAGAAATCAGATTTATAACCGAATTCCATTGTGCATCAGTTAATGCAGGCCCCTCCGCTAATCAATCAAGATTTATCGACGAGGAGCCTGATGAAGCAGCAGTGGCAGCGACCGTTTGAGCCGTATTGGTGGTGGCACCGAGCAGGAGATGAGGGCGGTGGTCCAGCTCCCAATTTGCTGCTGCTGATTCCCTAATTCACGTCCTTCGGTGTACCAATATGGAAACCATGGTTCTTAAAGCAAGTGGTAGCATCATGTCCTTTATGCCCACAATGACTACATAACAAATTCTTAAGATTGACTAGAGTTTGGGGAGAATTGACACCTGTGAGACCATGTCATGCTGGAGCACCGAACACCGCTGAGTCAATATGAGAATCGCGAGATCTTATCAAGATCTTGTGATGCTCTCCTGAACTGCGAGGACGTAAACGCGATTGACAGGTGGCAACGATTCTTGAGATATGATGTTCAAACAAATAGTGTTGTAAGCATCATCCAATCTAATGAGAAAGTGATGGACAAAGTATTGTCACGATCAGTGACAGCATTAGCAATCCAAAGACAACATTGGCAGGTATATGTTTTGCAAGCGCAGGGAAGAGGTGGAATATGAGAACTCAACTCATCCCACAACTTCTGGCATCTTCCATAATAAGTAACAATCTTCCATAATGACATGTCTAACTATCAGTTGATTTTAACAGAATGGACACCTACATTAAAGACGTCACTATCTTTATATGGGAACTGCTTAGGATGGCAATGGGGCGAGGCGGGTGCGGATGTACCTACCCATGCCCAACTAAAATTTTCATACCCATTCCCGCTCCATCACTCATGGTGGGTACAACTTTAAAATCAACCCCGCCCCATCAGGTATTATACAAAATCTATATTCGCCCATTCACCCACTTGGGTTTCCCTGCCCACTTCATACCTATTGTACCCATCCCACTTATATCTCCAAAAATAGCTAAAATCCACTTTTTACCTAGTAACCTTTATATTAAAATTAATAAATTTAATTACGTGAAAATATTATCGGTGAAATATGTGCAATATGGATAAATAATAATTTATTTTATGTTAAATTAGCATGTACATAACAAATTTAGTGGGGCGGGACGGGGATGGGGTGGGTGTGAACTAATAATATCCACACCCGCCCACTACCCATAGCAAGTATGATTTTCATACCCGCCCCAACCCCATCAAAATTACCTCCATACTCACCCCATTGGAGCGGATGTGGGGCGGAGCTCCACCGAAACCCGCCTCTAATTAATCTTTCCAAAAATGCTCTAAACTATATACATAAAAAACTGAAAATAGAGAAAATTTGTCAAAAAATCATTAAAAAACTAAATTTATAAATCGTGAGTAACAATTCACCAAAAAGAACACAATATTAAAATGGTGGAGTGAGTATCTAATCTCGCGATGGGACAGGAATGGGGATATAAAGCCATAAAGGGGAAGTGGTATCTGAAAATGCTGCCTATAAATAGCATATGCAATATGGAGACCAAATCACACAAATTAAAATATACTCACTCCATAAGTCTTTGATCATGGGTTCTGAACCAGCAACGAAACTGAGTTTCACTGAAACAGTCCCAGCTGGTTTCATCCGCCGCAAAGATTTTGGCTCTGATTTTCTCTTTGGTTCATCCACCTCTGCTTTCCAGGTACTCTTTGTTTCTTACTCCGTCTGTCTCGTTTAAACCTGAAATTTAACTATTTATTTAATCAAAATTTCCTAATTTTGACCTGAATTAGTATTTAAGTATAAGCACTATTGTGTGATACATTGTTAGATTCGTTATAATTCAAAACATCAAATTTTCACAAGTTTTAATTATCCTTAATGAAATATATTAAGAATCAAACATTTTTCAACTCAACTGTTAAAAGTTAAAAGGTGAAAGTTGAAATGGGACGGAGGGATTAGTAAAAACACACACTCCGTATTCTTTTGACTCGATTTTTTTACTTTCAATTACGGCTGTGGTTATGATCGGGATTAAGGGGCGCGGTTGGTGGTGCTTGTTTATAAGTCAAGTACTTTTAATTATATTTTTTAAAGTGTTAAATAATATGGAGTAATTTATTGTAGAAGTAGGAGTTATTTTGAGGAGGGAAACATAAACTAGTCTATCACTACTTTCAAAATAATCCAACTTTTATTATAAGTACATTCTGCCAAACAAATCTTCAATTTCAAAAAAAAAATCGGAACTTATGAAAAAACCACCATACATAATAAATAAAAATATATAATTTTTAGTATTGTACATTATAAATTAAACATTCATGGATTATGACATTTTAGTTCCATGAGGATTTAATTTTGTGATTATACTTTGTATGTGATCTTCTTTTTCGAACTCTTAGATCGAAGGTGGTCTTGAAGAAGGTGGCAGGCGCCCAAGTATATTCGATGGGTTCGCTCGCGATCGAGGTACAAATTGCAGTACACTTTGTTTGTAACACTTGCATGTGTAGAAACTAGGATACGGTTTTCACTTTTCTATTATCTTTTATTTACCATGGCAGACTTAACCATCCATGAACTCACTACTACAAATTAGGGTTCCTAGGATTGTCTTTAATAAACAAAATTTCATTATCAAATATGGAGTACATCACTTATGAGATATGCACTCCCATCACTTTAGCACTTATTAAACAATAAATGAATTATCATTTTCGGTGAGTTCATAGATTAATTAATACTTTTAAAAACTCAAATTATAAATATCGCTGTTTTACAAATTTGTGAATTAGATAAGCACTTTAGCCTTCGTATTTCATGCAACTGATAATAAATACTCGATCTCTTATGCTCAAAAATAATAACAGGACTGTTTGAGCCACATGGTCCAGATGCTGTCAATCATCTAGAACATTACAAGGTTAGTTGACAAAAACATACATTCCCTGATTTTCTTTGTTTGCATACTTTTTTAAAATCTATTTTTCTAAATTTGATAATACATTCTAGTTATAATAATAAGAGTTCAAGCACTTTTATACATTCATTTTATTTTTTATTTCATCGGTTTAATCTTCACCATCCATTTACTTTTCAATTATGAGTCATTCTCTTGAAATATGGTCTTTCCATAAGTTATGATCTTAGGTTTAAACTGTAAATTTGAAAAAATCAAGATTAAATTTTCGGGTTGCATTAATCGGGTCATAAACTTATAACTACTTCACGTTGCATAATATATTTTTAATATTGCAATTAAAACTTTTTGCCTTTCTGTAATTCTAATCCAACTCCTTATTTTCATATGACTATAGAAAGACGGTCTTTCACAACACTTTTTGGCTTCAATTACAATGTGCCAAATTAACATATAGTCAGATTTCATGATACTAACTGTAACACATGATCAGATGTCGAATTAATAGATCACATGTCATATATTTTGTAGGAGGATGTAAAGCTGATGAAGGAGATTGGACTCAACTCTTACAAATTTTCGATTGCTTGGTCTAGGATTCTGCCAAGTAAGAAGAATTTGGCCAATTATAAGTGCAAATAAAATCTTTTGCACCTTTATAAATACATCATTAATTTCCTAGCCACTAATAATGCACGCTTCATTGATAAAAATTATGATAACACCACAATAATTAACTTGAAATATTGATTTACATGGATTTTTTAGCTGGAAAAATAGAGAGCAGAAATCAAGAAGGCATAGACTTTTACAAGGATCTCATCAAGCACCTCAAGGCAGAAGGTAAATTTTCCGGTGCCATTAAGACAATAAGTATTTTTTTTCTTTAAAAAAACCTAGGTCCATAAAAAAAAATTGGGTTTTGTTTCAAACTGCAATAATAATGAAGTTCGATCTTCTTAAAGATTGATTACACATACTCTCCTGCTTCAACAGAAATAGAACCTGTGGCAACTCTCTTGCATTTCGATCCTCCACAAGATTTAGAGGACCAATACTATACTTTCTTGGATTCTCAAATTGTGTAAGTAATGTATATTTTCGTTGTGTTGGATACTTTATACATGTTTCCGGTAACATGAAATGATACTTTTACTTTTTAAAAAATCAAAAATCACCACCGTATAAACATGATTTTGCTACAGAATCTTACTCTAATTTAAGTAATTGTCAATAGAAGATGGTTACTGTAAATTACAAGAGGAATGCCTACAATAGTGGCCTTTTTATGAAATTTTTGCATTAGTGGTGATACTAACGAAGATAAACCCAGTACTCCCTCTGTCCCAATTCAACCTGCACACTTTTTGGTCAACTTTCTCATACCATGTTTGACCAACGATAACTTTATTTATGTATAATA
>JAULKM010024411.1:0-14010 GCA_032355605.1 Rubia tinctorum
GAGATGTCGAATTCACTCTTGTAAACTACTATCAAAGAAGGATAGAATATTTATCTTCACAACAAGTAGTTAAAGTATTGAATAAGTTCTGGATTCAAGGATAGACAAGAGGCTTGGAAATCAACTATGCCCAAGGAACCGTAACTTGTGATTTAATCTCGTTCTAGTAGTTTGTTTCATATTTAGTAGATTTACATTGCTTGTTAGTTGTCTTGTCTTTTAATTTGTAACTTAGAAAAACCAACCAAAAACCTCCTCTTTATTTGCTTTCATATGTATATATATATAATATATATACATATAAATATATATATATATATATATATGTATATGTATGTATGTATTTATATATATATAATATATACACATAACTATATACATATATATATATATATATGTATGTATGTATTTATATATTATATATATGTGTGTGTATGTATTTATTTATTTATATATATATATGTATGTATGCATGTATGCATGCATGTATGTATCTATATCTAGGCTTATATCCACCCTTATATGCATTAGGAAAATCCCTCTTTTTCGTGGACGACCCCGATTTGCTACTATTTACTTAACTGTATTTAAGAAGCATTTAGGGCTTATAAATTGTAACTTTTAGAAGTACAACGAAGACCTCCCACATGACTTTGAATTATCTTGAAGTTATTAAGAGAAGTGTTATGAACTTTATTGTTTGTGTCTTTCCGTTGTAAATGACTACTTTCGCAAAGTTGTAAGACCTAGAGAAATTCCATAGCTTCTTCACAATTTATGCTAGTGACAACTTACAGTTTTGCTTTTTATACCTCAATGTACAAATAACATCCTAGTCCGGAGTTGTGTACCCACTGTGTCCCCCCTTACAACATACAATTATTCAGGTATGCATGATTTTTTTTCCAATTCTAAACCCATACGATCTATCGGGCATGAGATTACCTTCAAGAATCAGTTCATTAATTAATTCAAGAGTCTCTGTCTTCCCTATTTCCATCCACCCAAATTTGGGCTTCAAGTTCATCACTCTCAAAGTTTCACTCAAAATCAAATGTTTTGAGTCCTCATGCAATGCAGTACTTTTGTCATTATACAAGGCTCCTAGAACCTCGGGTTTTCCATGAAATTTTCTTTCAACATCCTCTTCCATTTCATCAAATACTTCTTGCGATATCCTGATACGATGTTAAAAATGTCATTTATTATATTTTTCTTAGTTTAGTTTTTTTAGGAGCTTAAAACTATACTCTTTTTCCCATTGGTTTTTTTTAATGAGGTAGTGTGATCATTTTAGTTTATTTTTATTATTATTAATGAATCCATAAACTCACCCATGTTGGCTTAAAAGATTTTTGGTTATATTCTAATTTAGGGTATAGAATATTCAGTTTTGATTTTATGAGAATCAGATTTGATAGGTTTAGATAAGGTAGATTCATTCAAGAATTCATCCAATATTTGGATTGATTTACTTCGATAAATATGGTCATCATTTATATTTAAATTGGGTAGTTTAGTTAGATATGGTATTAGCTTCTTAAAACTTTCATAAGTCATTCCAGTTTCTATTTGCACTGGCTGAATTATACCTTATACGTAGGGGAGGCCTTTGGACGAATTCTACAAAATTATCATCAATAAAAAATTCATACTTTTGAGTTTATACTCTTTGCTTGCGGGCATTTTTTATTGTTACTTAATCCTGCGGGATAATTAAGTATCAATGCCCTTTGGGAACTAACCCTGCGGGCTAGTTAGTGAACAAAGAACCCTTTATTTGTGAGCCAATCCTACGGTCTAGTTAGCGAACGAATTCCCAAATTGAAAGCCAATCCCGAGGGCTAGTTGGTGATCAATTCGAGTTTAGAGTAATCATGAGGGCATTCATCAATTCGTGTGATCAAGTGAGGGTTTGCAAATCCCTTCATTCGGTCAAAAAAATTAATTCTGCAATACAGAGTTTTTATAAGGAGATTCATATCACATCCTCTACCATTATGAAAGGCTTAGAGTCTCTATCTACCATTTCTCTTACCGGCTTCCTTTCTTTTATCAGCATCGAAGCTTACAGTCTCCCTGTGCCACACCCAATTAGTATAGGAATTATCAAACCCCACGTGTGACAAGATGTTCATGTAACTACTTTCTCCCCAAAAAAGCATCATTCTTGCAAACCCTACATGGACATCGTGCACACACACCGCCATTATTCGATGCATGCTCAAACGCCAAAACAATAAATTATTCAATCAAAGGGATGTAATCAGGATACTTTTTAAAGACCTTTACTAATGAGTTCAATATGATCCATTACTACCCACCTACATTCATATGTGTCATATGTTAGTACAATTCAAAAAATTAGCCAAGAAACATCCTAGACCGTACATGGAACATAAATTGAACACCATCAGCTACAACTAATATGGACAATCAAGAAACGAAAGAGTTAACAAACATTCCCCATTCATAAAATGCATTACCCTAAATACACCATAAACCTAAACCCATAAATTCATCACAAATCTACTATATTAGTATAATCAATCAATTAATGAATGTAGCACATACCTTACTCAATTAGTTCCTCAAGAATCCATAAATTTCCATTCCTTTGTTTCCTTCCAATTTTTTCGAAGTCAAAACCCATTTGAGCACAAATTTGTAATGTCCAAATATTATATTAAGGGTTCGGGACCCAACATTTAATGGTAACCATCATTAATGATATAGTTTCAATTTTGGAACTGAGGACTGACGAAGTTCAGATCTCGGAAATGCATTCGTGCGCTCATTGTTGGTCCATTCGATATTTTTTGAACTCAGGATATGGTCGGACTTGTGGTTCCGAGTTTTTAACAACGGGTGATCAAAGTCACCCATTCATAACCGCCTTTAAATTGATCAATCAAAGGCGGTCCTTCATCGAACCACATTAATCTTTGGTTAATTAAAGGCAGATCAATTTAAATTGCCTTCCAACCTTTTTCAACTGCCTTCAAAAACAAGAGAGATCTGATGCACGCCAATTCCGAGTTCGGAACCATCTTTCAAAGGTGGTTCTTGAAGAAAAAATATGTGGAACCACCTTTGACTAGGTCCCTTTAATCGGCCACTTTCCACTAGTAGTTTGTTCTTACGGGTAAGGATGACATATAGGGCCAGCCATACTGATCCGCGTGTTGGGACGGGTCAGCTGTCTTGGCCCAAATCGACCCAATTATTTTGGTCAAATAAGTCAGGTTAGGTTGGGTCAAAATCCCCAGCTTTGGGTCGGGTCGGGTCGGGTCGGGTCACAATTTGATTCAAATCAACCCAAATCATAGTGATTTTTTTATAATTTACAAAAATAAAATATATAATTTTAAAATGTATTGATATTTAAATAATAGTAAATTTATATTTATTATCGTATAATTTAAAATAATAATACTACATTATATTTAATAATAAATTATTTACTTACTAACGATTTTTTTTAATTCTACTTATTTAGAATTATTTTAATATTTCAATTAAAATATATAATTTTACACATATTTATTTATATAATTATGAATTTATATTTTATATTTTAATCAATATATTAGTTATCATTAATAGTAGTTTTCCAAAATTATTTTTATCTCTATAATTTTTTCAAGAATATTAAACGTGTTTATGAAGTAAATTAATGGTGGATATGTTTAATCAAACTAATTATTTTTTATGATTTTATAAAAAATTGCAAATGGGTCAATTGGGGTCAAAATTCGACTCGAATCATTTTGACCCAACCCACTTAAGCCAAAGGGGACATTGACCTGACCCACCCCGACCCAAATAGACCGGGTCAAAACGGTTTATATTATCTAGTTTTATCATGTATGCGTATAAGTATAAAACAAACTGACACAAATATTTTTTTAAACATCAACAAACCATGTATGAATAATTTCAAAAATAAATATATAAAAATTCTATGAAATGATAATGTACAGTTAAAATCAAAGTCATCAGTTAAACTTAAAAGAAAGTAAATTAAGAATGGTTTGTATGAATAAAATAAAATCATGTATAGATATATCATTCATCATTTTGTATATATGTTTATTTGATACAAATCTCAATTAAATTACCAATAAACTTTATGGATTGAAAAACCATTAAATTTACAAATTTCTTTAGAAAGAGGAAAACCTCTACTTAAATATTCAACTAGTACCATTAAAAATATATAATAGTAATGAAATGAGATCAATAAATAAGAGATTAAAACAAAAATATTGTTTAAATGTTGATTTAAGTCTAATAAGTATATTGCGTTAACAGAATGGGCGTACTGATGAAACTGAATTTAACAGGATATTAGCATGCTATGTATGATTGTTTGATTTGAATTTTCTTCTTTAATAAATCATGTCATGCATAATATGTCACATGTTATACTATATAATTTTAACTTGAACTTGATATGAAGAGGATGATGTGTACTTTATCGCATAAAACTCAACTTCATTGATCTATGTGTATGACCGGGTTGTATTTTATCTTGCAATGTCTATTTGATTGCTTGTTCATTGCTACTTGAATTAAACTAGTTCTTGATAAATTCGGGGTCCCCGGCGTGATTGTAGTTAGGTAAAAATCGACGGGGACGACAATCACCAGACCGTACGACTAGACAGTCTGCACATGGTGTTCGGTATGCTAGCATTACCAATTGTTACCTAATACGAGCTCGTAAGTGAACATGTGTGGGGTGTGGCTGATGAGAAGTGATGTTGAACACGTGGCCTTCGGGTAATCTTGAAAGTGAAATGTTATTGGTCCATGCTTAGTTTGTTAGTCATAGTACACATATAGGGGCTTGACTAAAACTTGGTATGACCACCTGCATCCTTTTATTATGTGTTATGACTTATTTTCTTATTTGTAATTACGTGATCATTAATTCAACTTGGTAATTATCTAGGATGAACCTCACTGAGCAAAGGAGCTCACTCTAATTTAAGCAAACCCAACAGGTACATCGATCGTGTGAGAGTGAACAAAAACTACTGCGAGTGAAGACTTTACGTCTTTTGAGTTAGGATCCAAAATAATTTTATAAATATTTAGTCATTAAACTTTAAATTTTATCCAAGTAAAATTGTAAAATCTAAAACTTCCATTGAATTGTAAATTTATTATGTAATAGTGATTTTAGGTTAAACATTGTATCACGTTTCCGCATAATTGTACTGCTCAATTCTTCACATTTGAGAGACCCACTTTAGTTGGGCTCTCGGTAACATAGCCTGACTCGATCCAATACTCGCTAATAAGCGAGGCGGTCGGGGTTGGGGTGTTACACCCGACTATCTCCACATTATGTAACATGTGCATAAGAATAGGTTTATATGGCTATATGTGATAGAATTTAGGATCAAAGTCATTAATCGGTCCTGTTATGCAAATACCCTAAGACTAGTTAATAATATTTTAAGTTTTGTTGCATACATGTTTAGAATTTATTAGATAGAACCCCACCCCCAATTATCTGTTTAAAGAACTAGTTATTTCTGACCCACAATTGGAGTGATGCCCGATTGTAGGTTGTGTCAAGCTAACTCTTCAATTCTAGTATCTATGTAGACGATTTCAGACTTGAAACTAGCGGTGAATATAGGAGTAAAATTACAAATCTCTTATCTTTGACACTTGCACTTCGATGGTTAATTTTCCCACAAGGTAAGGACCCTGCGGGGTGCAGGGCAAATTTTGGCACCGTTGTCGAGGATACTAGTTTTAATTTGATTGTTAGCTTACATAACTAGTTTGTAGAAGTATTTTGTGCTTTTTGTTTTTGTAGTTTTATTTGGTTGTTGTGTAGAGATCTTTGATAACTTTTCTTGTTTTGTTCTAACTTGTGTGCTAGTATTTCTTTGTGGACTAGTATTGTACTGTTTCTAGTTTATTGTACTGTTTCTAGTTTATGGTACATACCCATGACACTAACTAAGGAACCTTACACTACTTACCGGAAAATATAGGTAGACGACAAAGGAGAAGGAGGAGGGTTAGTGAGGTAGTTTCTCAAGGGCAAACAATATAGTTAAGGATTGAGAGAGAGAGAGAGAGATCATGGCAGAGGAAAATAGGACATTGAGGGAGTTGATGGCTCCCAACTAGGAGAATTAACACCTTTGTATTGTCTTCCCACCCCCTCTGAAATTCCATGGGCCGACTAGGACCCCAACAAGCATTTGTCCAAGTTTCACTTGGTCTACACAAATATGAAACCACCGGGAGTCTCGAAAGAAGACTACATTCTATGATCCTTTCCGTTATCACTTCGAATTGCGGTAAATGAATGGTTTTATTACCTTCCACTTGGATGTATAACATCTTGGACATACATGAAGCTTTGGTTTTTAGAGAAGTACTTTATCACTTACAAGTCCTCCGGGTTAAAGAAGAAGTTGTCCAACATCTCCCAACACCTGAACGAAAGTTTCCATGGATATTGGGAGTGGTTCAAACACCTCTTGGGGAGTTTCCATATCACCCATTTATGGATGGGGGGTTGGTATAATTTTTCTTCGAAGAATTGACTGAGAAGGATATGATGCTGGTCAACGCTTCTAGTAATGGATCTATCTCGAGCAAGAGCCCCTGGCAAGTCATGACCCTCTTTGAAGAACTAACCAATGGGACAAGATTCTTTAGTAACCATTCAAGGATTGGAGAGAACATTGGGGGAGATCCTACCACCCTAAGGTTGGGGGAATAAGTTCAAACCTTGGTGTCAATGATTAAGGATCTTATAAGGGAAATACCTTAACAAGTTAAATATTTCAAGGTTTGCACTTGGGACCATCATGTCGATGATTGCCATCCATAACATGAGATTTGGGTCGTTGGAGCAAGGAAACATGGATGAGGCATTATGAGGGAGGACCAATGGGATGGATACAATATGAGGATTGGGATGATTGTTGGGATGACCAAGACCGTAGCACACCTGACTATCTCAAAGAAGTCATTGCAGTCATGGTCGAGTCGGATGAGAAATTTAACTCCCAAATCAAAGAAGAAATCCGGGACATGGACACTAAGGTGTTTTCAAACATTCGAATCTTAGAGGCCAAAGTGGACTCCTTAGCCTTGTTAGTCTATCACCAAGAAACAGGGTTATGAAATAAGGCACATGGATCCCAAGCCACACATTCTAGTGTTATGGATGTGAAAGTCAGAAGGGAGTTCCATGAAGACGATACATTGGAGGATATAGAAGAAGAGTGGGATGAAAGGTCTCTAACATCTCATAATGATGAACTTTGGAGAAAACGGAGGGTGGAAACAAGGGTTCCTTCAACCTCTTTTCCGGAGGAATTGAAGCATAGGCAGGGAAGCGAGCGCTCGGAGGTCCATGAACATTGTGAGGTTAGTGTTCATATCTTAAATTCTATCAATTATATGCCAAAATATTCTAATTTTTTAAAGAATTATGTACCTCAGAGCAAGGCGTAGGTTGGTAGAGCAAGTTAGTTATCACCTCCTCTCTTGTGCAAAAAGCCTTCCCCCAAAATGCAATGACCTCGTCATGTTCACTATCCCTTGCATGATAGGAAATACATTGATAAAATATGACATGTTAGATCTAGGAGTTTCAATTAATGTCATCTCATATTCATTGTATAAATCATTGAACCTCAGTAAATTGCACGACACTGGAGTAGTGGTTGAGTTAGGTGATTGCTCTACACATACCTGAGATGTATTATGAAGGATGTATTGGTTAAAGTGAATGAACTATCCTTTCCGGCTGATTTTTATGTTTTAGAAATGGAAAATGTAAAGGAACCACACATACAATTTTAGGTAGACCTTTCTTGAAAACTTCCAGGGCTAAGATTGATGTATATATGTGGAAGTTAAGTACAGAATGGGGTAATGACATTGTCGATTTTAACATTTATGAAAGCGTGGAATGAATCTTCTTTGTATATGGTTGATGTAATTGCTGAAATTATGTAAGATGCTTTGATGATAACATGTTGGTAGCTTTATAGATTAATTTTATTGATGATGCATGTTTTGAATCTCTAAATGCTAGTTTGGTAGAAAGGATGGGGGTGGTTGATCCTCAAATTGAGTCACCCTTATAAACCTTCCCGAAAAACCTAGATGGACTAGTGGTTCCAAAAACCAAGCATTCAATAGAGGAACCATTAGTAGTCAAACTCAAGCCTTTACCCAAAGATCTAAAATATACTTTCTTAGGCAAAGGGGAGACATTACTAGTAATCGTATCTAGTAAGCTCACTAGTGACCAAGAGGGTAGATTGATTGAGGTGCTAATAAAGTATATGGGATTGATAGGGTAGACTATAGCCGATAATAAAGGAATGAGCCCCTCAACACCTATACACCAAATACTATTGGAGGAAAAGGCTAAATCTGTAAGGCAACCTCAGCGACGGGTAAACCCTCCGATGATGGAAGTAGTGAAAGGAAAAGTCTTTAAACTACTTAAATCCGAGATGATATACCCTATGTCCGATACAAATTGGGTAAGTCCTACCCAAGTCATTATTGAGAAGTGTGGGGTGACGGTGGTAGAGAATAAGGATGCGGATTTGGTACCCACCCATATTCAAAATGGGTGGGGAGTATGCATGAACTACCACCGTTTAAATGTGGTAACTTGCAAGGACCATTTACCCTTACCCTTGATTAACTAGATGTTAGAAAGGTTGGACAATCACTCTTATTATTGTTTTCTTGATGGATATTCGGGATACTTCCAAATAGCCATTGACCTGAACAACCAATAGAATACCACTTTACATGCTCTGGCACTTTTTCCTATAGGCGCATGTTATTGGTATTTATAATGCCCCGTGAAATTTTCAAAGGTGCAAGGTTTGCATTTTTTTGGAGTTCATTGAGCACTTTATAGAGGTCTTCATAGATGATTTCACCATTCACGGGGTCTCTTTCGATAGTTGCTTTCACCATCTATCATTAGTGCTTAAGAGATGTATTGATACTAGCCTTGTGTTGAACTCCGAAAAGTGCCACTTATTGGTAGATAAGGGTATTTTACTTGGCCATTTCGTGTCATCCCAATGTTTAGAGGTAGATAAGGAAAAGGTAGATACCATTAAATCCCTACCCTATCGCATAGTGTTAGGGATATTAGGTCATTATTATAACATGTCAGGTTTTACTAGTGTTTCATTAAGGATTTCTCTAAAATATCATCTCCCTTATGCAAGTTATTGCAAAACAATGTGGAGTTTATTGATGATGAGGAGGATAAGAGAGCCTTTGACACTTTGAAATGAATGCTAGTGACCACCCCTATCATACAACCACCTAATTGGTCCCTCCCATTTGAGATAATGTGTGATGCTAGGGATTATACCATAGGTGTGGTGCTAGATAAAATAGTAGAGAGGATACTACATGTTATATACTATGCCTAAATGACTCTTAATGATGCACACCATAACTATTCCACAACCGAGAATGAGTTTCTAGCCATAGTATTTGCCTTAGATAAGTTTACACCCTATTTGCTCAGCACCAGGGTCATTTTTTACATGGATCATGCGGCACTTTTCCACTTATTGACCGAAAAAAGAAGAAAAACCTAAATTGATTAGGTGGATCCTTCTTTTGAGTGAGATTTACCTTTAGGTGAGAGACAAAAAGGGTAGTGAAAATGTGGTTGACGATCATTTGAGTAGGTTAATTCATCCTGAAGACCTAGATCTCATCACAAAAAGATACAAGTTGGAACCCATTCGGGAAGAGTTTCTCGGTGAACAATTGTTTGGGGTGACGACTAGCCAACCTTAGTATGCTAACTTGGTGAACAACCTAGTCATAGGTAAGTTCCCCCTTCTTATGATAAGGAACAAATAGATGGGTTAGTTAATGAGGCAAAGACTTATGTGTGCGATGATCTTTACTTATGGAAGCATTGCTTCGACCAAAAGGTTAGGAGATGCATTCTCGAAGCGAAGTGGAATCCATCCCCATATTTTTTCATTCTTCCGATTGTGGTGGCTATTTTGTGTTGGCTATTTTGTAAGATGAGAATGATGGAATCAAAATGCGAGTTAATGGGCAAAGGTTGAACCAATCTCAACAACCTCCTCCTCGAAGATCTAATATTTGAATGAACTCTTTCAAGGTAAATAAGTTGTGGGGACAACAGTAAATATACCCATTGCCGGTGTTCTTAAATTTTGTTGTCTCATATTTTATTTTTAGATAACTTTTGTGAAACGAAAACTAAGTTTTGGATTGTTTGGCATTATCCTTGGTTGTAGCTAAGTTGAGAATATTGAGTTATCCTTAGTTACAACCAACTTGAGGATCTTTTCGATTATCCTTGGTGGTTTTTTTGGCAATAACTCTTAGATTGATTTTGGCAGACTATTCAATAGAGTAAGCTAGTTCAACACTTATCGTTTGTTCTTACCTTTTTCTTCACAATATTTTGGGTGTTTTGGTTACTTTAGTATCTTCGGGGAGTGTGAGAGTTGTGAGATTCTTCCTTGTTTGGGGGAACTATGGTAGCTTGGGAATAAGTTGAATGCATTGGCTAACTTCTCTTTGCATGCTACATTTCTGTTAGATCTTTTCTCATTTTTTACTTGATGACAAGTAAAGGTTCTAGTTTTGGGGGGGGGGATTGATGTACACCTTTATACATGCATTAGTTGATGCATTTGACACATTTATTATCATATTTTGTTTGGTTGATTGCTAGTTTAGTTAGGCTTACACGACAAAGGGTTTAGACAGTCATTTTTTATTTGTTGCCTAAATCCCAAGTTTTGCAGACTTAATTGAATCTAATAGACACTTTGTATTCATGGGCACCTAGAACTTTCTTTTTTATCTCATTAATAAGTTGCTCGTCGGTATTTTTATATTTTTTTTGAAGAAGGCCATCCACGAGGGTGGTAGAGGATATTTGAAGACCATTTACAAGGATGGTAGTAGATTAAAGGTCATGGATTCCAAAGGGTGGTAGTAGATGGAATTGATCCCGGAAAATGTGGATCTTAAGTTCAAGAAGGCCAAGGAAGAAGCGGAGGATGTGTTTTTCGATATTACACAGAGTTCTGGGAACAATCCTGGAAGATTCAGCCCTTGAAGATGGCACCATAGTATTCTTCTTCTTGAGCACTATAAAATTGACTACAAGAACTTTCCAGTCGGATCAGCGATTCTTCCGTAGCGGAGCAAACAAATCAACCGGTCGAAACAGCCTAGGCCAGCATGAGGCCAGCCCAATTGGCACGAAGGGGGCCTAGCACGGCCCGTACCAGTGCTCAGCATGGACCATGCCAAGCAACACGAGCCGTGTAAGTGGTTTCTAGCACAGACCGTACCGACCCCAGCTACCCGTGTCCCATGTCTTCGTTCTACTCCAAAATTCAGCTAAGTATGGGCGTAGACAATTTTGTTTCACTTGGTTCGCGTCGTTTCAAGTAACTAATTCCAAGACCAGCCTAAAGGATGTGAAGAATGATATGGCTTGTACAATTTTACTGGGAAAAACAAGGTTCCAGTCGACAGGCCACGCCAAACGACATAGGATGCTCACTCAGAAGATAAAAAATGGAGTTCTGGCCGATGGGAGGTCGTCATCGTACCTCTCAAAAATACAATTTATAAGCCCTAATTGCTTCCTAACTACAGCTAATTAGATAACAAGTCAGGATCATCTATTAAGAAGAGAGATTTTCCTAAGGGTTTACACATATAAGGATAGATATTAGACTATATATAGATATGCATATACATATAAAAGCACGTAAAGAGGGGAGTTTTTGGTTGATTTTTCTAAGTTATGAATTTGAAGACAAGTTAACTAACAAGCAATGTAAATTTACAAAATATTCAACAAACTACTAAGAAGAGATTAAAAACAAGTTACGAGACCTTGGGCAAAATTGATTTCCACTTCCAAGCCTCTTATATATCCTTGACATACAACCTATTCAATACTTTTACTACTTGTTGTGAAGATAAATCTTCTATCATTCTTTTATAGTAGTTTACAAGAATGAATTCGACATCTCTTGCTAAACCTCACTAATGGCCCCTTTAGTCAATAAATGGCTAAAGATATCCCATTAATGGCATTGAGTACGAAGAATCAATAAGTTTGGTAACACTTATAAACACTACACTGTGTTCTTGAATTTACACAAGATTAGTCAAGAACGTTCAACGTTCATAGACCTCTCCTATTTTCTACATAAAAAAAACATGAAAAAGAGTTCGACATCATCACATTCATCTAGAAATTATCAACTCATAAACCCAATTTGAAGCTCTCACTCATGCTCTTGGATTCCATGTCAAAATAAGGGAAATTAGCTACTTTTACCCATTCCTAACAAGCTATCATACAAGCATTTCATATTCTCAAACTTCCAATGAAATAAATGACATTAACAACCAACATCAAAGCTCCATAAATGCACAATAGATAAAGCACTAAGTAGATTGAAATGATTATTAAGACATTAGAAAGGAAGTCTCCATCAATCGCTCCCAAGTTGAAAACTAACCTAGATAATGAAAACCCATAAAATATCTACAAGAATTAATGGAAGAAATGAAAAAACTAAGAAAAGATGAATAACAACTAGGGTTTTGAGGCCCCAAGTCGGGCTAAGACAAATGAGGAAGAAGGGGGTTATTTATAGCCTAATTTGCTCAAAAAAAGTTAAAAAAATGTAGAAGAGGTGCGCAGGGTGTGTGTGGACTGAAGAGCCCGGATAGGTGTGCATGAAGCCCCCCAGCTTGCGGCCGCGCACACGAAGGGGCTGGTCGTGCGAAATGGTGCTGAGCCCCCCTTGAGTATTTGGTACGTGGGCAGGCGCTTAAGTGAGCGGGACGCGCCCGTTAGTCTCTCTTTTCTTCAACTTCTTTGCGTTGCTACGGGTGAACCACTGATCCAATTTGAGAGTTCTTATAGTGCTCGAGAAGAGGAATTCAATGGTACCATCCTTAGAGGATGATTCTTCTTGGATTATTCTAAGAACTTGGTCCAATTTTTTGGGTCACAATTCATCCACTTCTCTGTCTTCCTTCTTCGACCCTTCTATCTTCTGCCACATTTTTAATCGTGGCATTCAGTCTTGTTCCATCCTTGCAAATGACCTTCAATAAAACACTCCAAAGTGCTTACGAGCAATCTACAAATTAATCTCACAAAAAGGAATCTAGATGCTTGTGAGGACAAAAAATTCACTAGACTAAAAATAGGTGATGGAGATCCCAAGATGACTACCACCATAAATGAAGACATTCCACGTCTTGATCAAACATTCAAAGAATATGTTCGGGATCCTCTAAGTGACATGGCTGGACCAATGACAAGGTCAAGGATAAAGCTTAGGGATGCAACATTGAATGGTTTGATGGATCAATTTCATGATGAAGAATTAAAGAAGAAGTCAGTTAGGGCTTAGATTAATCATTCAAGCTTGTCAATTAACTGAAGACATCGTGAAGAACACTATACTCTTTTTCCAACTGGTTTTTTTAATGAGGTATGTGATGATTGTAATATTATTTTATTTCAGTCTAATAACTCGGCCATGTGGGCTTTTGAATAGTTGATATTTTCAAAAATCAGCCCATTAGGGTTTTCAAAAATTTCCTTTTATTCTGATTAGAATTATACTTGGTAAGATTCGATATGGAAATATTTTTCTAGTCTAATTCTACTAATTCACGGCCAAAATTAGAGTAATTTTAGAAGTTCTGGTTAGATATGGTTTTAGCTTCTTAAAGCTGCCATAAGTTGATTCAAATTCCAATTATGTTTAGCGTTTGAGTTGGCCGAAAGTCTCCCTGTAAATAGAGGGGATGACCGAGGGTTTTGATCATCTTTTATCAATCAAATATTCAGAATTTTAAGTTATACTCATTATCTTCATTGTTGCTTAATCCTGCGGGTTAATTAAGTTTCAATATCCTTTGTGAGCTAATCCTGCGGGCTAG
>JAULKM010024420.1:0-14009 GCA_032355605.1 Rubia tinctorum
TTTTTGGTCCTTACGAGCATATAGATTCCTGTTTGTAAGCTTAATTTGTAGATTGCTCGTAAGCACTTTGGAGTACTTTATTGAAGGCCATTCGCTAGGATGGTAGAAGATTGAAGGTCACGAGTTATAACGTGGTAGAAGATAAAGAAACGGAGAAATTGTGATCCGGAAGTGTGAACCGAGCTCTGAGAATTATCCGAGAAGAACCAGCTCTCAAAGATTGCATCATTGGATTCGTCTTCTCGGGGAAACTCATGCACTCCTAAATTTTCCTGGTAATGGCTTCAAAAGCATTGAATATTTCGAGGAAGCGTCGTTTAACTCCCCATTCTTCTAGCTCTGCCGTGCGACTATTCTTTGCTCCCCTCCTGTGCTCGTCACCTCCGCACACTTTTTGCCCCTCCGTCACTCTTTCACGCCTCTCCCTTCTCCGCTCCGCAACGATGACACCATCTTAACTTTCTTGCCGGAACACTGCCCTCTCAGCAATGACGAAGAACTTACCCCTCTGATCCATGAAACTTTCACCACTAGGAAACTGGGAAAATAATACCAGTGCCACTCTCGAATTCCAGTTCCATCAACACCGATGGTGGTGGGAGATTTCGGCCTCAAATATTACCAACCATCGAATAGGTTTCCAACATTTTCTTCTAGTCAATTTAGGCCTAAGAAAGTCTAAAATTTGTCAATAGTGAGTTTGAAGTTATGTTTGATATAAATTTCTGTTTAGAATGGATTAAAAAAGATAACAATAATATGATAAATGATTTTTTTAAGAAAAGGGAGAAACTTCTAGTGAAGGAGGAAATCGCTCACCAAAGATTAAATTGTAGAGGATCCTTTCGGAAAATATATTTTCGAGATGGACGTATCTCTCAACCAACGAATCCATATTTCATTACACAAAAGAAGAAAAGGGCATCTGAATTGGTATGTTTCCCATGTTATTTATATATTTATTTGCATTTAAAATTATTTTAATTCACAATTTTATGTAAATTAAATGAATTTCCAAATATTTCAGAAATGAGAAATTGTATTGTAGATTACAATTATATTATATATTAGTTTTATTTGTTCATAAATGCAACATTTACTTCTTTGAAATTTAACTACTAGCTATCTTTTGAACAAATTTTTATTTATTTGTTTTGTTTACTATATTATTTACTTATTTGTTGTTGTATTGAGATTTGACTTTTGTGAAATGACTAACTATAACAAATAAGGAATGAAAAATATTGTACTTAACTAAGATTTTTTAAAATGAATAAAATAAGATTAGTAATACCAAATCATAGACCTGATAATTCTTAGTATATAAAATATACTACAAACAGTATTGTCCCTTTTATGGGCAAATTTAAAAATCAATGTTGATCTTCTTTATTTATTATAATGAAAAATTGTAAGTAAAGTATTAGATTAAATAAAGATATAAACAATAAATTTAACAACATATGAATATTAACCCATAGTATAAGTGATGATAAATTCATGATACATTATTATTCATATCTATTTCGTAAATAATAGTTTTATTTACTCCTAAGGGCACTGTTAAACATTTACAAAATGTTATCCGCACAAAATCACATTATGGTAATTCTTCTATAATCAATTTTTGTTGATTTAAATTATTTGATTTGGTTTGAAAATCTATGATTTTTGTCAACATGACAACATTTCTTACTAAATATATGCACTAACCACACAAATACATCACACTAGTTATTTCAGGCCTTTCATATGGAGATGATTTTAATTTGATATTGCTTTGTATATGAGTTATTTGGGAAAATTTACTCTATACGTTAACATATTTTGTAGCTTGTCCCACCCGAAACAATCAAAGGCATTCACCTTGATCTTCCTAACAAGACAGTAATCCGCGATGCCGATGGGAGGAAGTGGAATATATCCTTTTCTAGGTGGAAAAGTGGTCGGGTATTGTACTGTGGTGGTTGGAAAGATATTTGCAGTGAGTACGAGATCAGTGAGAACGACATTTTCATTTGTGAGTTTGTCAAATGCAAAGAATTTGGGGTTCTCATTCAACTAAAAATTATCCGACAAGGAAATTACTCAACGTAAATCCAACTAGTTAGGTACTTGGTGGACATCAACCAGTGATGTTCAGATGTGAAATAACACGTACACTTTAATAAGACAATACAGTTGCATGAATATACTAATTTTTTCACCAGGTGTGACATTTGTTTTGAGCTTATGGGGTTAATTATTATGCATCTTAATCTTGTGCTTATTTACATTCCCTTATTTTGATGTTCAAGTAGATTTTGTGTATTTTGAATTATTTATCACCTATAATAATGTAAACGTGCAACTAATATTCTTATTAGTTTGTATAATAGATTGTACTACGCATGTTATTTTTCTTCAAGAATAATATAATTTTAGAGTTCAATTGTTATTGAAAAAGAGTAGTTTTTAGATCACAAATGTGCACGAAGAGCCGATATTATCTAAAGAGATATCCCTTTCACTAACATATTGAAACAACGGAGGTTAATAATTATAAGTATATTGCTTCCATGTCGGTGGATGCTTACCTCGCAAGTGACAATCACCATGATTCCTTTGGCTTGGGTTCTACTCTTAGCTCCGGTCGTCTGGCAGATCGTTCCTGGCTTGAGAAGGAAGGACATATTCTTGAAGTATTCCACAATTTATGCATCTTTAAATATCTATCTTTAGTTGAAACGCTCTTCTATTACATGTCCTTGATCCTTCAGAAAGTCACAATAATCACGTGAATTTCTCTTATAGATCGCCTACCATCTATGCATTAGGCTGAAGGATATGCCGATTAACAGATGTAAAATGATTCTGTAGACTTGATAGTGAGTTGTATCCTCCTACCTCAGACTTTGCTGGCAGGCTTAGTCCTTTTCTACCGCTAACACCATATACGGGATAGTGTTTAAAATCATGTCAAAAGTTGCAAAGTAATTTATGCATAGAGATCTTGCTCGAGTATTGTGGTAGGGAGATCGACCACACATAGTGATAAGACGTGAAATGCATATTTTCTTCGTGCATTTAACATATCTTTTACTATGTTTTTATTGTAGTTTTGGATAGGTTTTGCATCGTAGGGAGTTGAACCCATATTCTTAGGTTTTCTTGTTTAACTTAAATATATTGTGATCCAATTACAGACCTAATGGGATTTTCCCTTGTGAATATTTAGATCATTTTTGTGAGCTTTAAATTGTAAATTACTCTTGAGAGAACACAATCCGAAAATGTGCTAGTAGATTTAAGGCCAGTCACAATATTGGTAGAAGGATGAAGTCCTTTGAACTAAAACGGTTGGAGATCGAAGAGTGTGGAAGAAAGAAGGCAAAAGCCCTTAAAAAACCAAGAGGCAATGACCTTGCAGTTTTCCATGGGTCGTGCCATCAAAAGATGACCAAAAGCATGCCAGGACACGAACCAAAAAATTTTTGCACGGACCTTACAATCAGATGGTGAAGGACGCATGCTAGGATATGGGCCGTGAAAATGTGCACGACCCTTGTAAGTAGAAAAAAATGAGCTCCAGGTTATAGCCGTGCACATCCTCACGGCCCGTACACAAAAAAGTTTCCAAAGACTGTTCCGCCTTCGGTCCGTGTATATGTGAACGGACTGTATTGAACGGACCGTGCAAAACTAAACGAGTAGTGTAACCCTGCTGACCAAAATTTGACAAACGGGCTTTTGGCCTTTTTATCTCTCTATACTATATAAAGTGTAAGGGGCGGCTCATTAGAGACTAGAACTTATTCCCTCATTTCTCTCTTCATTCAGTACGTTTTTCTATGTCATTTAATCCACTGAATGCTATGGGTTTCATCTTAGTAGCTAAATTTATGGCATAGTGATATTTCTAAGCCTGTATTAACTCTAGATTTGTGAGGATTAAAGATTCTTGTCTATTTATTTTGCTATAAATATCATGCTTAATTTATTTATTTTCTTCTAGATATAATTATTGTAATGAATGTGATTAGTATGTACACCTAGTTAGATTCTAGCATTATTTAGTTCTAGGCAAAGGAAATGGTCTGGGAGTGTTACATTTTAATTAATATTAGGATTTGTGATGTAACCATGAGGTCATTGAAGACACATGTGTTTGGCTTAGCAACAAAGTAGTCTTGTATTTGGATTAGCGTATGAACGATATGGGGTTCATCCGAAAATCGGGTTGGGTGTTATTAAATTCTCAATTAGGGTCGTAGGCTAATACATGAAGGGCATATTCTTAGTTTGTGGTGACTAAGTTTTTAGCCAACCTTAGAGTTATCATGAGGTACTAATTTCCTAAATTGAACAAGAGGATTTTGGATGTGTATTCACGGTGGAGGTCCCAATTATCCATGCTACTACCGGGTTTGGTTCTGATGTGTTCATTTTATATGGTTATTTTGGGACTTTTTGGACTTACTTTTGTAAACTTTTGTTCTCCATATCTTGTATTTTTCCTTGAAATTATCTTAGGCGAGTTAAGAGCAACTTTTTCACTATAAATTGAAGACCTTGAAGACTGTCTTTTGACTAACTTTTTAACTAGAAACTTTGACCTTGAAAACTATCTTTTGAAGAATTTAAGACATTAGAAATTGAAGAAACGATGGTAAAGACTTAGACACGAAGGAGGAAGAAATTAAGAGGCAACCATTGTTGTCTATTGCGAGTCGCAATGTCTATGTCATGAGTCACGACGGACGGCCGTCCAGACTTAACTTTTTTATCTTTTTGTACTATAAATAGAAAATTTTATCCGCTCCCTTCATTTCTTCTTCTTCCCGACTTTCCCCTTTGAAAACCCTAGTTTCTCTTTGTTTTCATCTTATTTTCATCTTGGATTATGTTTAGTTTGATTTAGATTATTAGTATAGATTTTAGAAGCTATGTTATCACTTTGGATCAATTGATTAAAGCTTCCAAAATCATGTACTGAGAATCTCTATTTCACTCTTTCTTGATGCATTTCTTACATAGCATTTATTGTGCCTTTAATGTGTATGTTTACTTCATTTATGCTATGCCTAATTTGAGAATATGAATTGTTTGTATGATTAAGTGTTAGGATGTTAGGAGAGTGTGCAATTTATTAGCTCTTTGGCATGAAAATCCAAGGACATGGAATTAGAACTTCTTGTTCTGAAAATAATGTTAATCTTGTTAGATGAGTATGTTGATGTCGTTTGTTATCATACTTATCCTAAGGTAGCACTAAAAGGTTGAACCAGGAATGTTGATTGTTCTAGGTTAAATCTAATAAGTGCTTTGTTTAGTTAAATGACTAGGCATTTGGTAGAATGATTGTAGTTGTTATCATATCTATGGTTCTTTGTGTATGATGCCATTGATGAAATAACTTTAGGTGTTGTTTGTCCAAAGTTATCATTAATGAGGCTTGCAAATAGTCGTTGATCTCTTTTGTGAATTACTATTAAGAACAAAGGAATGTTTATCTTCAAAATGGAAGTGATAGCATTCACCATAGGTAATGAATGTGATGGAATGAGTGAATAGTTCTATGATCTATAAGAGGTTTGGAAGTGGGAATCAATTTACCCTATAGCTTTGTCTTTTGTGATTTTTATCATCTTTTTTTACTTATTGCATGATTAGCATAATTACCTTTGATTGCTAATTATCTTGTTTTTACCTTCATAACTTAGGAAAAACCAACCAAAATCCCCCCCCCCCCGACTTGCTTTTATATATATATATAATATCAGGTTCATGTGAGACAACATAGTTTATTTGAGACAAGCTTGATATGTGAGACCAAATCTGGACCATTCAAACAATTTTATCTGAGGGCTGATGTTCAATAACTAAAATATATTTAAAAGACATTCTTTTCACTCTAAATCTTCCTCCTCCTCCATTGACTGCTCTCCTTCGCCAGTAACAGCCTCCTTCGCCGTCAATACCTTATTCTCTGCCCTCCTCCGCCACTTACCTCTCCCCTTCTACTTTCCCTATTTACCGCTCTCCGCTCTCCCGTTGCTGCCATTAACCTCTTCTTCTTTGCTCTTCGCTGCCGCTAACAGCTCCCCACCTTCCTCCGCCACGACCGCTCCCTTCTTCACCTCCTTCGCAACTTATCACACTCTAAATCTAACCCCCTTCAAACTCAAGGTATTAGTTTTCCATTTTCTAGGGTTTTAAAGGTTTCGCATGCTTTGAATTTCAGTAATTTGTCAATTTAATATTAATTTGTTTCTAGTTTTTTCCTGTTTGATTGTATGAATGTTTGTTAGGGGTTTCGAGTGAGGAATTGGCTAGGGTTATTTAATTTATTGGAATTTATTAAACTGTTAGCTAGGGTCTTGAATTGAATTAAGTTTCAGTGTAGAGTGATCTACCAATTTATAATATGCTCAGGTATCTCGAAGAAGAGACGTAATAAAATTCTCAGGGCATCTCAAACAAGAGGCAGAGTGGAAGTGTTACCTTTTCTCTATTTAATTCGAGTACCCGTCATGCTCCTGCAGTTAAACGATTTGTGGTCAGAAGTGAAGAGCTTGAAATGTATATGCAACTTGATATAAACACATAGATTTATCCTATCCATATGGGTGAAAAGTTCTCTATGGTATTAACATCAACTTTGAACTTGGATGGAACTCCAGATTCTGGTTATTTTATGCAAGTAGCCTTCCTGACTTCTTTTACATGTTTGATCATGTCTCTGTTCCTAGTTCACTTAACTTGCTTTTTTGGGTGTTACAAACTTACACATACTTATTGGGCCTTGAGGGCCGTGTAAGGGGATCTTTAGGACTATGAATGATTAAACTAGTTTGTTAAATGATTTTTCCTTATAAAATACCATATGATTCACTCATATTTTTTTAATACATAAGAAGGGGCTTTAGTGTGCTGCTATGGTCGAATCAGTCAGGAAAATAATTTTCTTGTTGAAGTCTACATTTTAAAAAGGTTTTGAGATTATCATCTATTTGTACAGCTGATTTCAAATCTTCCTCTTTTTTGGTGTAACTTTTCTCTGGGCCGAAGTGAATTTCCATGTGATCTCTTCCCTCTTCATTCACTACTACAGTACACCTTTGTTTGAGTTTTTTTTTTTACTGTTATTCAATGAGGTATAAAGAATTTTTTTATTCTTGTTTGTTGAATGAGGTGGGCATCTGGTAGGTCTCTTTTCTACGATTGAACTAGATGTATGCAAATGATTTTGAATAAATGTATGCAAGTGATTGGTCTCTATTCTTGTTTGATATTTTCTTATAAGATTTGAGTAGAGAATAATATTCAATAAATGTGCTTCTGATGACATTAGGTTCTGAAAACATCTAACTTGGTTTTTGGTTGGCTTCTATAACATTTTGTCATGAAACCAGTTTACTTCATAAATCCTGATGAGGATTGTTTTAAACTTCACAAGGTTTCACTTAAGGTCAATTAAACATTTTCGATTATGAATTTTGCTTCAAATTCTAGGAGTCCAAGGAGTGGATAGCGTTTTCTTTAAATTCTCATATCTATTTTTTTGATAAAAATTGAGTTTCCAGGTTCAGAGATTCACAAAGCTTGGGTATTTGATGATTGTTTCTATTTTATGGAATTTTTAGCCAATTATATAGCACAATTAGCTCTTCTGGAGTACATTTTTGTGAGGTTACTTCCATCCATTATTGATGCATCTGTTGTATTTTTGCCCGATGGACACTAGATCATTCAGATCACTAACATTATACAAGTTACAAGACTTATGAGCTGAAGGAAGCAGTTCTTGTATTGCGAGAACTACAACCGGACACTGCTAGCACTCGACTCAATGCTATACGTGAGAAGTATAAGCACTCAAAAGTTTCGTAACGTGGAAAGTATTTCTTCTCCAAACATAGGTGAAGAGTTGTTTGCATAAGAGCCTCTTGGACTGTACAAAATATTGTTCTCTATGGTTCACATATTCTGCTAATTTAAGATGTTGTCATCGAATCTCCTTGATGAACCTGCACTACCCTTGGAAGCATCATTCTTTTTCAATCCCAGTTGCAAATGATCATCTCATGTAAGATTGTAACGTTTACTCACTCAAGTTCGAAGAGAAAATTTGTAGAGTAAGAACTGATTTTTGATACCGTGATATGAGAAATGTTAGAAATGTTAACAAACAGCTAACTATTCGCTGGCTTGCAAGGTGTAGCTACTTTTGATTTCTATTGTGTATTAGTGCTCTGAATGTGATGTCCAAACTGATGATCAATTTACTATTAAAAAATTAAACACCTTGACGTGGAGTATGATAAACATGCAGCTCCAATTTTGTTGGGAAGTCCATTTTTCAAAATCTCAAGGACGACGATTGATTTTCATAATGGTACCCTTAACATAAATGACTCTATGAATTATCCTAGTGAAGAATATGCTTACCATGCTATAGATGATGGTTAAGATGTTGTGCAAGATGTTTTTAAATTAAATGGTGATGATTCTTTGTTAGTTGCTTTGGAATGTGATAGTAATGATGCATACAATGTATATTCTATGATCACTAACTTGAAGGAAAACTTTGAGGACTTGAATGTCCTTGAGAAGATGATATTTAACCCTCTTCATCTACCCCTAGAGTAGCCAAAGAAACCAGAACTCCTTCCATCACTTGTGAAATCCCTGATGATTGAGCTTTAACCCTTGCCAAATGACCTTAAGTATGCATTTCTTAGGGAAGGGGAGACATTACCAGTTATCATTTTGAGTAAGCTAACCCAAGAGCAAGAGGAGAAGCTATTGGTGGTGTTGAGGGAAAATAAGGAAGCAATTAGATGGACTATTTCCGACATTAAGGGCATAAGTCCATCCACTTGCATGCATCAAATCTAGTTGGAAGATGATGCAAAACCCGTGCGACAACCCCGACATCGTTTAAATCCACCTATGATGGAGGTGGTGAAGGCGGAGATTCTCAAATTGCTTCAAGTGGGATAATTTATCTGATTTCAGATAACAAGTGGGTGAGTCCAATGCAAGTGGCTCCAAAGAAGAGTGGGGTGATGGTAGTTGAGAATGACAAGGGTGAAATGGTGCCCACTCGGGTACAAAACAGGTGGTGGGTTTGCATTGACTACAGAAGGCTAAATGCGGTAACCCAAAAAGATCACTTCTCACTACCGTTTATTGATCAAATGCTCTATAGGCTTACCAGTCACCCATACTATTGCTTTTTGGATGCGTACTTGGGTTATTTTCAAGTGCCCATTGCTCCGGAGGACCAAGAGAAACGACATTCACATGCCCCTTTAATACGTTTGCTTACCGGCGTATTCCTTTTGGGCTATGTAATGCTCTCGCTACTTTCCAAAGGTGTATGGTAAGCATTTTCTTTGAATTTGGTGAAAATTTTATTGAAGTATTCATGGATTATTTCATCGTTCATGGTAATCGTTTTGACAATTGTTTAGCAAACTTAGCACAAGTTCTTAAGCATTTCAATGATACTAATAAATTCTAAGAAATGTCATTTTATGGTAGAACAAGGCACTGTCTTAGGCCACATTGTCTCCTCTAAGGGTATTGAGGTAGACAAGGCAAAGATAGACACAATTCAAACTTTCCTTATCTTACTAATGTGCACAAAGTGGGCTCATTTCTTGGTCATCCAGGGTTCTATCGCCGCTTTATCAAGGACTTTTCAAAGATTGCATCTCATTTATGCAAGTTTTTTGCAAAATGAGGTTGAATTTGTGGTATACAAGGGTTGTAAAGGGGCCTTCATAGCATTTGTCTTTTCCTTGTAAATTTTGGCATCCTCATAGGATTCCCTTCGTATCTCCTAATTTCGGCATCCTCATAGGATTCCTTTCGTATCTCCTCCAATTCTTGCAATTTTAGCTTCCTATGCAAACCGGCCTTATATGTATCAAGGTTGAAGTTCTTGACCGCCTAATAGGCCTTGTGCTCTATTTCCATCGATAAATGGCATGGCTTTCTATAGATCAACCAGTATGGTGACATACCAATCGGTGTCTTATAAGCTATCTTATATGCCCACAAGGCATCATTCAACCGAGAACCTCAATCCTCCCGGTTAGGGTTAACCATTTTTTGAAGGATGAACTTGATTTCCCTATTGGAAACTTTGGCTTGGTCATTGGTTTACAGGTGACGGGTAGTGGATGTCTTGTGTGAAACTCCATACTTCTTCAAAAGTGTCTCTATTGATCAATTGCAAAAATGGATGTCACTGTCACTAATCAAGGCTTGAGGAACCCCAAACCTAGAGAACATATTATCTTTCAAGAAATCTGCAACCACTTTGGAATCATCAATTCTAATGGGTTTTGCTTCAACCCACTTAGAAACATAATCTACAACAATAAGTATATATGTAAAGCCACAAGAATTAGGAAAAAGTCCCATAAAACCAATGCCCAAATATCAAAGATTTCACAATACAAAATAGGTTTTTGAGGTATTTCATTCCTAGAAGATATATTTCCTATCCTTTGACATTCATCACAAGTTTTGCGAAAAGTGTATGCATGTTTATTTAATGTAGGCCAATAAAAACCACTTTCGAAAAATTTCCTAGCGGTCCTTTTTGCTCCAAAATGACCATCATGTGCATAAGAAAGAGAAAAGGCCAGGATTAAATGCACTTCATTATCAGGGGCACATCTCCTAACAACTTGATCTACACAATATTTCCAAAAAATGATCATTCCACACATAACACTTAGCATCACTGGTTAGCTTATCTTTTTTAGCCTTCGTAAAATGGGGAGGAAATTTACCGGAGACAAGGAAATTCACAATTTTGGCATACCACGGTTGGAAGTTCCCAACTGCGAAAATTGTTCATCGGGGAACTCTTCCCGTATTTGCTCCGTCATTGGTGACTTTACCTCAAATTTTTGGCATGGAACCAACCGGCTCAAATGATCGGCTATAAGGTTTGACATGCCCTTCTTGTCTCGTACCTCCAAGTCAAACTCACTCAAAAGTAAGATCCACCTAATCAATCTAGGCTTAGCCTCTTTCTTCGTCATCAAGTGACGAAGCACTGCATGGTCAGTGTGTACAATAACTTTGGTACCAAGAAAATAAGATTGAAATTATTCTAAAGAAAATACCACCGCTAGAAATTCTTTTTTCGTGGTGGAGTAGTTTCTTTGGGCCTCGTTGAGAGTCATGGATGCATAGTAGATAGGGTGAGGCACTCTCCATAGTTTGACCAAATACCGCTCCGACAACGTAATCGCTTGCATCGCACATTATCTCAAAATGCATGGACCAATTCGGGGGTTGAATGATAAGGGCCGAACGAAATCTTTCCTTCAATAAATTGAAGGCCCCTTTACAACCCTTTTATACCAAAAATTCCATCTCCTTTTGCAACAACTTGCATAAAGGAGATGCAATCTTTCAAAATTCCTTGATAAAGCGGTGATAGAACCCTGCATGACCAAGAAAAAAGACCACTTTGTGCACATTAGTAGGATTAGTCAAAGTTTGAATTGTGTCTATCTTTGCCTTGTCTACCTCAATACCCTTAGAGGAGACATTATGGCCTAAGACAATGCCTTGTTCTACCATAAAATGACATTTCTCAGAATTTATTAGTATCAATGCAATGCTTAAGAACTTGTGCTAAGTTTGCTGAAAAATTGTCAAAAATATTACCAGGAACGATGAAATCATCCATGAATACTTCAATAAAATTTTCAACAAATTCCAAGAAAATGCTTACCATGCACCTTTGGAAAGTAGCGGGGGCATGAAAATACGATTAATAGGAAGGAGTTTGACATGGGCAAAAAGGTCCTCCTATTTAAATCCCAACTTCGCCTATTTCCTGGTAAATTAAAGTCCCAATGGATTGGTCCTTTTTGAAGTGGTAAAGGTGTTCTCGTATGGTACAAGGGAAATATTGGATCGAGCTAAGTCCAATTCCTTCAATGTCAATGGACAACATTTGAAACCTTACCACGAGAGTTTTGTGCCGGGAAAAGGAGAAGATGTTGATCTTCTTGATCTAGTTTATGAGTGAACACAACAAGGGAGGTAAGCCATGACGACAATGTTAAATAAATGTGATTTTGATCATTCAAATTGTCATTCATGACTTTTTGTTAATGTTAATTCAATTTAATTTTTTGTCGTTATTTCCATTATTTAACCTTGTTCTTTTCACGGGTATGTTTTTCCATGATTTTGTAGTCAATTGAAGTGCATTTCACCGGATGGATGAATGAGTGAAGGCCTTGAGAAGGGAAGAAAAATCTTGGAATTTGGTAAATTTGAATTTTTTTCTAAGTATGGGGAGAACCTATCTGTCGCGAGTCGCAACACCTATGTCGCGAGTCACGACAAACAAGGGATTTTTGACAACTCCCAGCTTCATTTGGTCACGAGTAGAAACAAACTTGTTGCGATCCGACCAAAATCAGAACCTGTTTCTAAAAATATGAACTTACAGATGTAAAATTTTGTGAGTCACGAAGGTATTGTGGCATTTTATGACACTTCCTCGCGAGTCTCCATGGACACCTCGCGAGCGCTACAAAAATAGAGAAGATTTTGAGAAAATGATAACTCCCAGTTCAATTCGGTCACGAATCGCGACATTCACATAGTGCTCGCGACGAAAAGCAGAAGTTTTTCTGAAAATGTGAACTTCCAGTTCCATTTCATTGCAAGTCGCGATGGATTTGTCGTGAGTGGTGACTGTCATTCACGGGTTGTGACAAGCTTTTCACAATCGTGACAAAAATTAGAAAGAGTTTGAAAAAATGCAAGTCCCATGACCAAATTATCACGACTTGCAACAAGCCTCTCGTGAGTGCGACGTCGGTTTAACTTCTGGGAGTCCGTTGAATCCATCATCGAGAATCAAAAAAAATGCCATCGCCAGTCGTGACATTGCCCTTATATGGTAAAACAAATGGAGCAGAACTCCACATGCTCTCCTCTCCGCCGCGATACTCCCGAAAACCAACTCACCTCCACAATTATTCCACTATTTCTAGCAGGAAATCACCCATTAAACCGGCCGAAATTATTCCCATATCAACTCCCAATCTATTCCCAATCCATTACACCACAAATCTAGCCAATTTCTACCTGGAACCCGAAACCTTAGGTTTTGGGGCTTTTCAAATTTCTAAGTAAATTGGGTTAGGAATATTTGTGGGCTCGGTTAATCCATCACCCCAAGCATTTATTTGGTACATTTCTTCACCTTTTAGTTCTTGATTTGTATTATTTGTGATTTTGTAAAATTATGTGAATTTGTGAAATATGGGATGTTTGGAATTGTTTGTGATAATTTGTGATGTGGACTTGGGATTGTTGAGATAATGTTCATATTTTCATTTTTGATGTGAAACTAGTAAAAATTGATTTTGCTAGTTTGTCTTTGGTATTGGAGGATGAATATGTTGGACTTTATGGTTATAATTGTGTTGTGATCTTTCTTTTGGTGGATATTTTGGCTATGGTCCTCTATCATGGAATTTCAGACATTTTGACATTTGCCAATGTACCTATAGTTGTGCCTCCAGAGAATTGCATATTGTCTATATGTTGATCTAGATTGGTGATATAGAATGCATACTATATATGTTGGCTATATGTTGATCTCAAATTGTTGGAGACTACAATACATGAATGGGATTGTTGAAATAGGATATAAGTATAGCATATTGCATCTAGCATTACAATTGGATTGAAATTTACACACATGGACATATGTGCATTCTTGCATCTTTATAGTGGATTTTGATGATTGTAGTATGTTGACTACATCATTTTGATTTCAATTGCTAATTTCTATAATGATGTCTGGGTGCTTGTTTTTATGAGTTTCGTACTCGTTTGGATAATATGCTTTTTTGAAATAATGTCCAAGTGATTATTACATGTGTTGGTATGCCTTGAATACGTATTAGCCGCTTCGACATGTTGGTACGGGGGTCTCGCTACCCGGTCAGCGAGTCGGGGGGTCCAGGAGG
>JAULKM010024439.1:0-30215 GCA_032355605.1 Rubia tinctorum
TAGCAATCTTACAACAAAAAGATAACAAAAGAGATGTTAAATGCTTCAGAAAACACATGCATTTGACGTCTCATCAGTGGGGTAAATGCATTGTGGAATTTAGCATGCATGAGAGTGTAAATTGCATTGTTGATGAGTCCACTCATGTCTCAATTGATGGTCATGATGATATTGTGCAAGAGATTTTTGAAGTTTCTATGAATGTGGCTTCAGATGATACTCATTTGAATGATGTTCACTTGATTCTAGAAATGCCAGTCTAGTGGAGAATGTGGGGGAGGTTGATCCCCATATTGAGTCCTACTTAGAGATCCTACCCATGAACCTAGATGACTTGGTGATGCCCGAGACCAACCCTTTAATAGAGAAACCACCCGTAGTCAAGCTTAAGCCTTTACCTGAAGAATTAAAGTATGCTTTCTTAGGCAAGGGTGAGACATTACCGGTGATTATTTCTAGTAGACTCACTAGTGAGCAAGAGGATAGGTTAATTAAGGTGCTTAGGAAATTCAAGGGAGCCAAAGGTTGGACTTTAGCTGATATCAAAGGTATAAGTCCCTCCACTTGTATGTGACATATATTATTATAGGAGGATACAAAACCTGTACGCCAACCTCAAAGGTGGTTGAACCCGCCAATGATAGAAATAGTCAAAGTTTAAGTTCTTAAGCTACTTAAGGCATGGGTGATATATATGATCTCTGATAGTAAGTGGGCGAGTCCTACTTAATTGGTGCCAAAAAAAAGTGGGGTGACCAAATGCTTGAAAGATTAGCCGATCACTCACACTATTTCTTCCTTGATGACTATTTGGGATATTTCCAAATAGCCATCGATCCTAAGGACTAAGAGAAAACAACCTTCACATGCCCTTTTGGCACTTTTGCCTATAGGCGCATGCCTTTCGATCTTTGTAATACCCCTGGTACCTTTTGGAGATATATGGTTAGCATATTCTCGGAGTTTATGGAGTGATTCGTTGAAGCCTTCATGGATGATTTCACCATTCATGGAGATTCCTTCGACTCATGCTTACATCATCATGAAATTGTGCTTGAAAGGTGTATTGACACCAATCTTGTTTTAAAATCCAAGAAATGTCACTTTATAGTAGAAAAAAGCATTGTTCTAGTTCATGTGGTGTCAGATCAAGGTCTAGAAGTGGATAAGGCTAAAGAAGACACAATCAAATCCCTCTCCTACCCCACTTGTGTGAGAGACATTAGGTCATTATTAGGTCACGCCGGATTTTTTTTAGAATTTATTTTTCTAAGATTTATTTCCTTATGCAAATTGTTGCAAAACGATGTCAAATTCATTGTTTATGAGGAGGGTAGAAAAACCTTTGACACTTTGAAGGCAATGCTTGTTACTGCTCCTATCATTCAACCCCCAAACTGGTCCCTTCCCTTTGAAATAAGGTGCGATGTGAGTGATTATGCCATAGGAGTAGTATTGGGTGAGGGGGTAGGAAGAGTACCACATGTCATTTACTATGCGTCAGTAACTCTTAATGATGCACATCGTAATTACTCCACCACGGAGAAAGAATTACTGGCCATAGTATTTGAACTTGATAAGTTTAGACAATACTTTTTAGGTACCAAGGTTATTGTGTACACAGATCATACAACTCTTCACTATTTGATGACCAAGAAGGAAGAAAAACCTAGGCTCATTAGGTAAATACTTATTTTGAGTGAGTTTGAACTTGAAGTGAGAGATAAAAAGGGTAGTGAGAATGTGGTGGCTAACCATCTGAGTAGATTGACAACCCTTGAGAGCCAAAATCCCACCAAGGAAAAGCATAAGTTAGAACCCATTCAGGAAGAATTCCCCGACGAACAGTTGTTCGGGGTGATAACTAGCCAACATTGGTATACCGACATAGTGAATTACTTTGCCACCAGGAGGTTTTCCCTCTCCTTTAATCAAACAAAAAAAGGATAGGTTAATAAATTAGGTGAATGAGTATTTAATTATCCTTACTTATAGAAACATTGCTCTGGTCAAGATATTAGGAGGTGTGTCTCCAAAGATGAGGTGAAGGCAATCCTTAGACTTTTCCATTCTTCCAATGTAGGTGGACATTTTGGGTATAAAAGAACTGCTAAGAGGGTAGTAAAATGTTGTCTTTATTGGCCTAAGATATTGAAACATACTCGAGAGTTCATTCTAACTTGTGATAGGTGCCAAAAGATGGGAAATATCTCATTAAAAAATGAGAAGGCCCAAGTTCTCTCAATGATGGTTGAGATTTTTAATGTGTGGGGAATGGATTTCATGGGTCCTTTCCCTGAGTCTAGTGGTAATTGTTATATTCTAGTGGTGGTGGATTATATGTTCAAATGGGTCGAGGCCAAAGTGACAAAGAAAAATGGTACGAAAACCGTGGTGAGTTTCCTCAAATCCAACATCTTCTCATGGTTTGGTATATCCCAAACCATAATTAGTGATAGAGGTACTCACTTTTGTAATAAAATCATGGGATCCCTGCTCAAAAGATATGGAGTGACCCATAGAATATCTACCGCCTACAACCCACAAACAAATGGCAAAGCAGAAATATCTAATCGTAAAATCAAGACCATCCTTGAAAAAATGATAAACCCGTCTCGAAAGTATTGGAGTGCTTGATTGGATGATGCACTTTGGGCCTATAGGACCACATACAAAACTCCCATAGGCATGTCACCTTTTCAGATTCTCTTTGGAAAGAGATGCCACCTCCTGGTTGAACTTTATTTCAAAACGCACTGGGCCATTAAACACTTGAATATAAACTTGAGTGAAGCTGGGAAACATAGGAAGTTGCAACTACAAGAGCATGAAAAGTTTAGGTGCAACTCCTATGACAACGCACTAATTAACAAGGAAAAGACAAAAGCATAGCATGATAAGAAAATAGTAAAGAAGAACTTTTTTGTGGGATAAAAGGTCGTTGTCTTCCAATCTTGGCTACATCTTTTTCCAGTTAAATTACAGTCAAGGTGGGGAGATCCATACGTGGTGACCAAAGTATATCATCAAGGAGCAATAGAGGTAAAAGATGAGGAGAATGGCATCAAGTGGTTAGTAAATGGGCAAAGGTTAAAACCTTATTTAGAATAGGGACATTTGGGAGTATACAAAGAGGACAATCCCCTTGTTAATGAGAAAATACAAGCATGAGTTTTCCTATTACAAATAAGTCGTGAGGAGTTGTTTTGATAATTTTGTGATACTTGGATTATTTTTTATTTTTGGTGGTGTTTTTGGGATTATTGATCATTAAATTCTTGTGTAGAACAATGCTACCCTTGGTTTTATTGTTTTTGAATGTAGTTATCCATGCTATGACTTCCAAAAGGAAAAATAGAGTTGATTCTTCGGTGTCTTTCCACCTTTCTTTTCACCTTGGTCACATGCATTGGGGACAATACATGAACTAAGTGTGGGGGAGGGGTTAGAACACCTTCGTGTTGCATCTCCTATGTTTTTCTTCAAGCCTATGATGACTATTTTGATGACTACTGTTTCCTCTATTTTTGTTTCTATCCCTCATTTGGATTCGCGAACTTTTGTTTGTTGTTTTTTTAGGTGCGAGGGCACCTTTTTTTAGTTAGTTTTGTGGGGGATGTTTTAGGGTGAATATTTTGTGGTTTAAATGTTTTGTTTTTTATGATCTTTATGTAGTATGAAGGGCATTCTGTGCTATACAAAAAAAATTGAAAATTTTGAAATATTTAAAAATTATACCTGGCTAAGTTGGAAACCCGAAATGGTAACTTAGGAAAAATGGGAAGAAAACCCGAATAGGTAAAAAGACTTAGGTAAAAATGAGAGACCCGGCCCACTAGGTTGGAAAACTTAGGCAAATATTAGAGTCCACGTGGAAAAAGGTGAGAAGTGAGCTCAACATGTGTGAATGCTAGGGTGAAAACTAGAAAGGCTCCTTTGTAAAATGAGATAAATTGAAAACGAAAAAAATTTGAACATATTTTGGCCATCTTTGGCGGTTTCTTCAACAAAATCTCTTGGATTGTCTTTGGAGGAGTAAGCTAGAATAGCATTTATCATTCCACCTTGATTTTTTCCCTTTTTCTTTATGTATTTTTTGTGGATGGGTTACTTTAGCATGTTTGGGGAGAGTGAGAGTTGTGAGATTCTTACAATCTTTGGGAGAACTAGGGTAAATTAGGGATACGTTCAATGTATTGGTTAACTTATTTCTGTATGCTATCTTGGATATTTTCTCTGTTTTGTTTACACAAGGACGAGTAAAGATTTAAGTGTGGAGGGAATAATATGCACCTTTATGCATACATTAACCAATGCATTTGACATATTTGTTATCATGTTTTTTTGGTTGATTGCTAGTTTTTGTTAGGATTACACGACAAAGGGTTTAGACAACCTTTATTGGTTTTCTTGTCTAAATCCCGAGTTGTTTAGACTTAATTGAACCTAATGGACACTTTTTTTTCACGAGCACCTAGATTTTCCTTTTATAATCTTACAACTAGGTTGCTCGTGAGTACCTTTTCATCATTTTGTAGAAGGCCTTCTGCGAGAGTGGTAGAAGATATTTGAAGGTTATTCGCAAGAATGGTAGAAGATATCAAAGGCTATTCCCAAGGATGGTAGTAGATTGAAGGCCATTGACTCCAAATGCATGTTAGTAGATAAATTGAGCCAAAAAAGGGCGGATTTGAAGTTCAAGAGGTCAAGAACGGAGACGGTGCCTACCGGTCAAATCAGCCGGCTGACCAACTGTCTAGAACAAAGCCTTTACATGAGCCAACTTCAGCTTTACACAGCCCGTGTAGAGTGGCTAGCACAGCCCGAGAAAATCCATGTGGGCCATGCAACAGCCCGTAACACGGTCTGTACACATCCGTGCAGGCTTCACCACTCGTGCTCTAAGATCACTCTAAAATGGCTAAGTATGGCGCAACCATTCAGTTTTACATGGTTCACACCGTTCCAAGTTCCAAAAGTGAAGACGAGCCCACATCGTGTGAAAAATGGCATGGCCCGTGCCATTCAACTGAGCAAAAAGTCCTTCCAGCAAACAGGCCATGCTAAATGATATGGGGCACGCAAATTAGAAGTTCAAGATGCGACACTAGCCCACAGCTCACGCTGATCTGTTCAGCCCGTGCTAGCCTAACCCTGCACGGCCCATGCCTTGCCGCACCCCGCGTGCCAGGTTAGGCTATAGAGGCCGTCTCGTGCCGAGTGCCCCGAGTCGGCACGTCCTTGCATCGACTGTGCCATTTTTCACTGGCTAAGAAAATTGCAGCTGCTAGGGTTTCTAGGCCAGTTTTGGCCCTTTTCAAGGCCCAATTCCCTACAACTATATATATCGACCTATGTCTACTAGGGTTTACGTTTATGCTCATTTTTAGACTTCAAGAGTAGGTTAGAGAGAGAAAGTTCTCTTCTTTCTCTATAGGTTATTTTTACTTCTCTTTATTTTTATTTTGTCCAAAAGTGTTGAATCCAATGAAATACTTGGGTTCAATGTTTAGAGAGTAGTTTATTTACTTGGGGATTGTGTTTGTATTCTTGAATTAATGTTTGTTTTGTGAGATTTCTTAGATCTACCAATTTCTAAGTGTTTGTGATTATTATGTTTGTTTATTCTTTATATTCTTATGAATTGCATGATTGTTACACTAAGATTGGTATACATTGTAGTCTACTCTCATGTTGGTACAATTATTGATACCCCTCGGGGAAAGAAACCTAGATGTGCTTGGGGTAACGATAGTCCGGAACCGTGTGGGTGTGTGCACGTGGGTTGCCGAGTCAACATTATGATTGACCATTCACTAGTAAAAAGGCGAGTTTGTCCGAAGGGTTACGTAGTTCCCGTGACATAAAATCCCAAGTAAGATTCAGATCTGCACAGCATGTAGGGCATTTGTTGTACTCTCCTAATTACGGAGGCGGTGCCGCTGGAAGATTACATGCGCACCTTACGTTACATGTATGGGTAAGTGTTAACCATTGATCACACCACGTGTCACAAACACTAGAATAGGTTTGTACTTCTTGTATTTGATGGAATCGAGGATCGAAAAACATTGATCATGTTACGCAAATACACCCCGAGAGTTATTTTATATAGTTTATTCTCTATTGAATGACATGATAGTAGTTGTTAGTAAACCCCCTTTAAGTCTATTTTACCAACACTGATTATTCCTAATACGTGATTGGATTGACGACCCGATCACGTTTGTGTGTAGTTGTCTCTTAGATTCCCAACATCTCTTTGGATGACACCATCTACCATTTTGGTAGCATAGTATTAGGAATGGGAGCAACAATATAAATCTCCATCTTTGACGGCTTCCTCTCCTGTGATTTATTAACGATGCTGGGATGGGGTGAGTCGGAAGCCATTGGGAAGATTCACGGCAGAGGCAGCAATAAAGTTTGTTTGGAAAAACATAGTTTGTTGGTTTGGTGTATCTCAAACTACCATGACAGATAATGGTACGTAATTCACAAGTGGAACCTTCACTGAGTGGTGCTTGAAATTAGGAATCAAACAGAAATTCATGTCTGTAGTGCATCCCCAAGCTAATGGCAAAGTGGAAGTAACTAATAGAACGTTAGTCCAAGGATTTAAAAAATGATTGGACAGAAAATGAACCGGGTGGGTAGTTGAGATAGCCAATGTGTTATGGTCTTACTGAACAATAGTAAGAGAACCCACTGGAGAAGCACCATACAGACTAGTCTACATTCATGAAGTAGAAATACCAGCTGAAATTGGGAACTCAAGCCTTAGAGTGGAAGAATAAAATGAAGCCAATAATCTTGAAATTATGAGATTGGATCTGGATGAACTTGAGGAGAAAAGGAAACATGCAACGATCATAGAGGTAAAGTACACGGAGAAGGCGGGGCAAGCATATAATGAGAAGGCCAAGAAGATACCGGTTTGAGTTGGCAATATTGTGCTGTTAAAGAATGAGGCAAGTTTGGCAGAGGAAAAAGGAAACCTATGCCTAAAGTGTGAAGGCCCGTACAAGGTAACAAAAGTGCACCAATCTAACTGCTACAAATGGTTAGACGGCAACAGTGTAACACAATTGACCTGAGGAAGTTCTATGTTTACCTAGGTGTTAGAAAAAGCTCAGTTGTATAGGAGTCATGAAATGATCATTGGCAGCCTTTTCTTTGTTAGCATCATTGTTTCTTTTAAACCGTAATATCATTGCGAACTTATATATTCAATATTAGAAAACATCTTTTGGGGAAAATCACCCATAGTACTGTTCAATTAAGTTTTATGCAAAAATATGTAACATTAAGAAGAAAAAAATATCAACACCAACAAAAGTTATCAAACTACGACAGATCGCAAAGAAAACCAAATCTCACATCTTGCAACCGTGATCAACCAAATTTATACAATCTCAACAAGGCAAGTAATAGATCTTATCAAAGTACAAATACTAAATCAGAAAAGTGACAAAAGAAAGCAATAGATCTTGCGGCTTCGTACAGCATAAGTTTACAACCTTAATCTCGCAAGCTATAGATCTTGCAAAAATAAACACAAAGGCACATGTGCCTACAAACACAGTGACAAAAGCAAGCAATAGATCTCATGGCTTCACAAAACATAGGTTTGCAATCTCAATCTTGTAAGCTTTGGGTCTCGTAAAAAGAAACACAAAGGCACATGCGTCTACTAAACAACGAAATCAAGTGATAGAACTTGCAGATTCACATGAATCATGTTGTCATAACCTAGAACTCATAAGCAATATATTAGGCATAAAACAAGAATGGGAGCCCTAAAGTAAATAAAATTCGCGATCGAAGTTAAGCAATAGATCTTGCAACTTCGCACCAACTAGATGTCAATACCTCAAAGCAGCATGTGGTTTCATAATATTAGGCTGGTAACCACCAGTCCTCATCGATAACTTAAGACAAAAGTATAAGAATATAGTAACAACAGCTGCCAATAAATACGACAATTTATACTATTCATAAGCAAATGCATTGATAATAAAAATCAAAGGTAACAAAAAATGGAAGCACAAAGATAGTACGTGAAGTATTCAGAGAAGGAAATTATTACATAAAATAAAAACAAGTTATCTACGCCTTGGTGCATGAGATGGCCTAGCAGAAGAAGAACTACTAGTGTGGAGGGGTTACTCAGCTTGATATTCCTCCTCGGATAAAATATGCTCGTAGCACCATTTCATATGCAAGTAAGCAGGGTGATGGGTTCGATGACTTCGCTGCATACGATCAAGATACCCAACATAGTACGCTTTAAAGCTTGATATGGGGCCAAACTCTTCACGATCAACTTGAATAATCACGACGTTCAAGATGTCTTGATAACTTTCATTCAAGTTCTCTAGGTTACGTATCTCCTCCCGTAGTTGACGAATATGTGACCTAACAAATTCATATAGATTATTCCTCTACCCGTTAATATTCATAGTTAGATTCCCACGGTTATTAGGAATACGAGGATCTGTAAAAAGGGCCTTGAGTTTCTCTTTGTAATCAACACAAACTTGTTCAAGCTAATGCACACATGAGTTAAGGTGGTCACACTCAGCACAAATATGATCATTCTCACTACGCAGGTGGGTATTCATGGCAAAGTGTTCATCAAACCTCTCATGTCACTCTGAAGAACAAGTGGCAATGTGATAACATTCATTCTGCTTCTTCTTTAGATTATTAAATAATTGGTAAATTCTAGAGCCCTGCTTATCTATGATCACAGTATTTTGATGAGCTACATATGCTTTGTTCACGGAAATATTCTTTACTTCATCTTGCTGACCAATTAGTTTAATCAAGTTTAGCTCCTGCCACACGATAATATTATTCTGTTGGGTGCACAATCCTTTCAACTCATGAATATAGTCTTGTGACTAGCTTAAGGTCTTCTTCCATCGAAGCTCTAAATCGTTGATGGTAAGTAGCATATATTTGAGATAAGCACCGAACGATAGCACCCATTCTTGAATGCAACTTGGAAGGTTGAGCGAACGCAAATACAACCCCAACAAATTTGAGATCGACTAAGCTGCGAATGATATCCTTGTTGAGGGATTCAATATTGTAAACATCAGGTAGAAATTTACTATAAGGAAAACTCATAGGAGAAGATGAAGATGGTGAAGAAGTAGGGACACACCATCCAAGACATAATGGAATAGATTCCAAAGCAAAACTCCTGACACTTGAAAAACAAGCACCAGAAAGCAACTCAAAAATTTCTTTGATAGGGAAGTAGTAGCCTTAACCAGTCTAAAATGGCAGCACGAATTGGAAGATATAAGCTGGGGATGTTTCTCAAAACGAACACTAGAACTCAATGTATTGGGAGGATTTAAAAACATAATGTCGATCAAAATATCAAATCACTGCATATGAATAACTACGAGGGAAAAATAAAAAAAATAGAGTTGGCATATTGTATTCACATTGAAGGCAGTACACATAGTTTAGACATACATAAAAGTACCATTATATGTTACAGATATAAACTCAAATGGTGTTAAATTAATCCATAAGTCTAAAATTAACTTGTATTGGTAGGAGAATTAGACGCATTCTGGGTAACGAGAGTAGAATCCTCCCTGTTCACATTCTAGTTGAATCCTCCACATTCGGATTAACCTTTGGCTTAGAAGATGGTTTTGGGTGAGAAGAAGTGAACAAGAAGCTGTCAAGATAATCAAATCTACAGTCTTATCGCTTAGAAGTAGAGGGTAAGGAAGGAATACCAGTGAGACATTAAAACAAGGCATAAGAATGTCCACCGTCAGACATTGTGAGCGAAACTAGAAACTTCTTCTAAAAGGTTGAAGAAGGACTTCTTCTTGAAAATTCGGTCAATGAGAACTTGGGGATAATTGGGTGAATTAGGACCTTTAGTCCGCATCTCCTCCAACTCAACGAGGAGCTTATTAACCTCTTCTTCATTAGCCTGTGCACTTATCTCAGCAGCTTCAAGCGAGATCTTCATATCCTCGCGCTGCTTCTAGTTAGCTTTTATATTACACCAACAACAAACCATCCTGCTTGGAGAATTTAGCAACCCACTTATCAACTAGCTTGAGACTCTTGTATTTCTTATGACACCCGTCAGACCAAAAAGACACAAACGAATATAACAATCAGACATCGTAATAAAAGTATACTAATATAAGAAAAAATATTTTCAAAACTACAATGAACATACCATAACCATTGACTCATACAGAGGATGTTTGGAAAGAGTGGTAGTAATAGTCCCTTTTGCCAACAAGTTACCGCTTCACAGCGGAGGCTTAGGACAAGAATGACTAGTGCACCTTTTTTTCTCAGGACGAACCACCACTCTGATTCTTTCTTCTTTATTTTTTACTTCTTGAGCTACAACGGAAGCATTAACTACTGATACCTCCTCCCCTTCTGGTATGTAGCCCTCAATTAGCGCTAGCTGAGAGTTTGCCTAAATGAGTTTCTCCTGAGAGACATCATCAACACCGGTTTCATGCAGAGAGATAGATATATTTTCCATATCCTCAGGCTCATCCTCAGGGATCAACAACCTATCTATCTTTCACCCAAATAGGTCTATGTCTACCATTCAACATACAACTTAAGTCAAGCGAACATAAAAATATAACCGAAAAATATGAAAACAACAAGAGGTAATTAAATAAATCTACAACATCAAAATAAAAATAAAGAATGTAAAATAGAGAAACCATAAAATAAAAACAAACAAACACCTTGGCTTTCAGATTTAGCATGGTGCACACGTATCGAGTGTTCGCCGAGTTGTAAAAAAATCTCAAAATTAGCATTAAGATAAACTTCCAGCTTGGGAAGTTTAGACTTAGGAATATTATAATTACAAGTAGGAAGAACCTGTCCGCACTTAAAATCCAGTTTAATATAAAAAATTGTGCCACACACCGTAGTTACTAGGAAACCCACTGACGAACTCAACATTGGGAATGATGTGATAAATAGTAAATTGATCAGATGCATTTTTAACTTCACGAAGATGATAGAAACTACAAAACAAGTCAACCAAAGAAGGGACATTGACTTGGGTACACATATAGTGGAAACCCAAAATAATCGCGGTACCCTTAGGATGAAACTTAGACAACGCGATTTGATAAGATAGAAGAAAATCTATAGTATGTTGGGGAAGGGGAAAGAGCAGACCAAACTTGAGAAAATCAAAGTGATAAGATATATAACCAACAGGGGGAGTGCGAACACTTTCAAAAATAAAGAGGAGCTTTGAGCGAAAACATGAAGGGAAAATTAGTTTGTAAATTTTCCAAACAATCATCAGAAAGAATGCTGTTAATGGTAGAAGAACCGATGGAATGACTGGAATCCTCCCCAGAGTCAACATATCAACTCAGTCATCCTTAACGGGAGAATCAATGAGATTGGGGGTAGAAATTCAGGCAGGAATGATTCCTAAAATTTGAAATGAAAACCCTATCAATTAGAGCCACAGAACACAAACAACATATTCCAGAAAAAGTAAAAAATAAAACAGGTAGCGCGCCAGAGAAGACAAGAGGATAATTTTTGGCCAAACATAAACAACAAAATTGGCAAAACGGAGAAACTACTCAGATTCCCAAGTGAGAAAAATGTTTGAAAAAAGGGAAAAGAAAAAAGATAGAGAGAATTATTAGTTGAGAGAGCGGAGAACGATGATGCACAAGAAGAATAAAGAAAGACAAGGAATATGAAAGACTGTGGCGTTTGAAGAAGCAAAGAGTCCAATACTTAAATGAAGACACATAAACATCAATAATGAAGCGTTAAATCAGCCAAAAACATCATTATGCAGTTGTGACACAAAAAGTAACTTACCTTTTACGGAATACGAGATGAAGACGGTATATGAATAGGTGATACACTGAATAGTGATGGAGTTAGGTTAGTTAATTTAGGGCATTTATAAGGTAATCAAGGATAACAGCATGTGAGAAATTTCTGAAAAGTGTAGCTAATAATGAGGAGACAATCTCGGTTTAATGACAAAAGATCGCAATAGCCAAGCCAATCAAAATCCACAAATTTGAAGTATGAATTCAAATTCAAATTAAAAACCAGACATTCTGACAAAATTGCAAGTGTAGCCAAGCAACACGCAACTCTTTGCAAAGAAAATATAAGTTACTGTGATGACGAACATGTTATTACAACTTAGGTGATAAACAGAACAATAGTTCACACACATTCAACATACACAGTTATTTCTTCGCGTTCCATTGAATTTATGGCTGTGGAGGGGGGGGGGGTTATGGTGTATACCTAGCCTAAGGATTAATTTTTTTTGGCCTTTAGACCCTGCCAAGGCTCGGCCACAAACCGGGCAAAGCGGAGCCACGTCTAAAGTGGGGAAGACACTTGTGAGCGATCTAGAGATTCTAGCAACCATAATGCAACCCTTGATCTGAAACATTGGCAATGTAGAGCCATGATTACGATCCACTATAAATATAGGAAGAGCAACACTAACTCAGGTAAGTAGCACTAAATGAGAAATACCGATTCTCTAGAGGAAAGAACTGAGGATTTTTTGTTTATGGAGAGCTAAGTTTTTGGTTCATCTGATGAATTATGTCATTTCTTAAGACAGTTTGGGGTTCAAGAAGAAGTATTCAAGTTCTATTCATTCTTGTTTATATTTTACTGAATTATCTTGTAGTTGTATTTGATTGAATTATGTGATTTATTTAAATCAATCATCTAGACCTATTTCATATTGCTAATTTGTAAGCAATCCATGAGTGTGTATAAGATTAATGAAGTTTTATTGGATAATGATTTGTAAATCAAATTGCATGAAAACTGATAACCGGTTCGTTAGGTTATATATCTCATATAGTTCTTGGCCGCCAAGCTATTATTAATGAAGTCTTGACTGATTTGCATAATCTAATTTATAAAAAGTGTATTTCATGTGATGTAATGATACTATAAATATATTATATAAATGAACTAATTTTATTCTCTGATTTAAATCCCCAATTTTGTTTTCTTGTTTTAATTGACAATTTGTGTAATTCATGCAAATTTGGAATGTTCTGTGTTGAAGCATCAAAAGGAAATTTGGGAGACATAAGGAAACTGGAGACGAAATCTGTAAAGGAATATTCCATTCCTTATTTGACATTAAGGAATGTATCAATTTCATATTTATGTGATAGGATTGGATTTAAGGAAATTGTATTTGATTTGATAATATCCCTTTTCCGATAAGATTTATTTTAATAAGGATTGAATATATTTTATTTCCTTTATCAAGAAATTGGATTTGGTAATTCCTAGTTCTTTGAGATATGATTGGAATCAAAATTAGCCAAGAAATAGGAATTATTCTTGCACAAAATATCTGATGCGTACAATGGGTTTAAATAGAAGAATTCACCTGAGCTACTTATAGATTTAATTGAAGAATATTTGCATCTTGGTTTTCATATATTTTGAGCCTACTCAAGAGATTTCGTCTATGTTTCAACATGATCTTAAACTGCTGATCAAGTTCAGGATCATATACCTTAATTCCCAGGAGGAGATCCAGCATCGACGAGTTTCGATATTAGAGGGAGTCTGATCAAGGCGGATCGATAGCAAGGAGAGCTTGTGAAATCCACACGTTATAATTAGAAAATTAAGTGTAAATGCATGTTATACTTTGTACCGTGTTTTTATTATTAGTTGAATTATTCTGAACTAGGCCAGACCCCCAGAATGTAGGTGATTTCACTGAACTGCGTAATCAAGTGTCGTGTGTTAGCTCTTATGTTTTACATACTTGGTTTAGTTGGAACTAATTAATTGGATTAAAATGGTTCAATTGAATTAACTAAAATTTCAATTTGTATCCAAGCCAAATCACTTGTTTTACCTTAGTTTTGACAAGGAAAGTGTGATAAGGTTTTACCAATTGGGAACAAAGAAGGAGCTTTTGTGTCTCTGCCACCGCTCCAGGAAGGAACAAACTACAACTATTTGAAGGCTTGCATGTGAGTGTTCATGAACTCTCTAGATGAATTGGCTTAGAATTGTATTGAAACAAAATGGAAGCCCCCAATTACAAGAAGTTCTGAAGGAGGAGAATCTAATTCTAAAGAGCAAGCAGTTAAGTACAAAGAGTCGTGGTTAACGGATGAACAAAAGGCTGGATTGGTGAACTTCAGAGAACTAAATCCATCTTTACTGCAGTATATGAAAATTAGCTCAAACTTATCTCAGCATGTCATAAGGCAAAGAAAGCATGTGATATTCTGCAAACTTTGCATGAGGGAACAAGCCGTATACGTGAATCAAAGCTATAAATGATGGCCACAAAATTTGAAGAGCTAAGAATGGAAGAAGTTGAGATTATTTTCGTGTAAAATGGGAAATTCGGAGACATCACCAATATGGCACATCAATTGGGCAAGGTTCATAAAGAATCCAAGTTTGTGAAGAAGATACTGAGATCACTTCTCCAAAGATTTGCCATTAAAGTAGCTGCAATAGAAGAAGCAAGGGATCTGGTCACAATGACTTTGGATGAGCTGATAGGATCATTACAAACTTATGAATTCACATTGAAACATTCAACAAGAAAGATAAAAAAAATTAGTTCACATTCAAAACTTTGTTATTAAGAAACAATCATGAAGATGATATCGACTATGTAAATGAAGAACTTACTCTTATCACATAGCACTGAAGTTTTGCTCTGAAAGCCATGTTCATGGAACCGAAGCTGCATGCTCCAACATGGTTCATGGAACTGAAGTCCTATGTTACAACACGGAGAAGGTATTTGTAAAATACTCCTCTAGTGATGATGAAGACATCAGTGTGAACGACGAAGATGTTTATGCTACACATGTAAAAATGTATGAGATGTGACTGGAAGTGGTTGATGATAAAAAAATCTTTAAAAATGAGAAAAACCTTTTAGCTGAAGAAGGAAGAGAGATAGAATTCCTAGTTGAATGACTTAGAAATAAAAATGAGCTGGAATTTAAGTGGAATGACGAACAAGGCTGAAATTGCTAAGATAACTATTAAAAGATTAACTATTGGAAAAGCAAAATTGGATGGCATTCTCACCATGGGGCAGAGTTATGAAAATTGACAAGGTGTAGGATATGAAAGACCATCTACCAGTACTGGAGATTTCAAAAAAGAGGTTCAAGTCATCAGGAAAAACGTTGTCAAAACATGTCAATGAAAAGGTCTAATATGTGGTTACTGTACTTATGAAGGTCATAGGAAAGATCAATGTTTTAAACTTCTCAGAGATATTATGAATGGATGAAAACTATCAGTATGTTCCAACATTGATAATGCCCAATGATCAATGATGGTAATAAAGGTTTGGATTCCTAAAACCTCTAATACTTGCCTTGTTGCTCACACTGGTCTCATTTCACACTCTAGGGATTTGTGGTACTTTATAATGGATGTTCTAGACATATTACTGGATCCCAAGAGTATTTATAGAAGATCATACCCTATGATGGAGGATTTTTTACCTTTCGCGATGGAAAGAAAAGAAAAGTGGTTGGAAAAGGTGAGCTGTCGATGAAAGGATTCCCAACCTTCACCAGTGTCTTACTATTGAAAAATCTAAAGGCCAATCTGCTGAGCATTTAGCCAATTGTGGGATGAAAGTATGACTGTGGAATTCCATAAAGAAAATGTATCGTGAAACACAACAATGATAAAGTACTTACAAGCATTTGAACTTTAGATAATTGCTATCTGTTGGAATAAGAGGTAAACTGCCTAAGTGCAACACAAGATGAAGGGAAAATGTGGCTCCGAAAACTTGGTCACATTAACTACAAGACACTTGTAAAGATAGGAAGAATAAAGCAGTTCGAGGCGTTCCCACATTAACTGACAAGAAGGAGATTATATGTGGTCCATGTTAGTAAGGCAAGCAGATTAAGGCACCTCACTAGTCCGTTCAAGAGATTACCACCTCCAGAGCACTTGAATTTCTGCAAATGGGTGTGATGGGTCCCATGAATACACCTAGCGTGGGAAGCAAGAGATACATTTTTGTTATGTGTTGACGACTTCTCCAGATCTATGTGGGAGGTATTCCTCAAAGAAAAGTAAGATACTCTCGATGTTTTTAGTGATTAAACTTCAAATAGAGAAGGGAAGTCCAATTGAAAATATCATTAGAATTCACAGTGATCATGGAAGATTTTTTTTAAAAATAAATCTCAGTTCAGTTTTTTTAATGATCTAAGCATTCAACATGAATTTTCAGCACCTATTACTCCACAAAAAAAATTGTGGAGAGGAAGAACATAACTTTGCAAGAGATAGCTCGAGTTATGCTAGCTGAGAAAGGAATTCACAAGAAATTGTGGGCTGAAGCTATCAATACTGCATGCTATACGATAAATTAGGGATCTCTCCTACCATTCACCAGTAAGACATCATATGAAATCTAGAAGGGTAGGGGGCCAAATGTGTCATATTTTCATGTATTTGTGAAATTCGACAACCGCAATGATGTTGATATATTCCTTGGATATTTGGTCAATAGTAGAGCATATAGAGTGTACAATATTTGTACTGATGTTGTTATGGAGTCTATCAATTTAGTGGTGGATGATTATGATGACATTAGGAAGCAGATGTCGAGGATGAAAGATAAGATTCTCACCATGTTCCAACGTCAGATGATGTCTCAGCCCAGGTGCAGTAGATGTTGGAACATCAGATGAGGTAACTCCTTTGAATGAAACAAATAACTCTTATAATTTCGATGATGTTGGAACACCATTCCTTAAAAATATTTCCAATGTTTCAACATCAGTTGAGACTGAACCAAGTAGAAGAAGAAATCGATCAATCCCCCCGAGTTAACTACAAAGAACTTGCCGGTCTTCAATTTTTTCTCTCTCTCACTGAACCAAAGAACTACAAGAATCTCTTCTCAATAAATACTGGAATGTGGCAATGCAAGAAGAAGTTGATCAATTTGAATGCAATGACGTGTGATTTCTTAAACCTCGGCCTAAATGAGTGAATGTCATAGTAACGAAGTGGATCTTCAAAAAAAAGTCTAATGCTGATGGAGATGGAGATATTACCAAAAAAGGCAAGACTGGTAGCTCAGGGACACACTCAGGTTGAATGAGTCAATGATGAGACCTTTGCACAAGTTAACAGGTTAGAATCTATTCGGATCTTACTTGCTATTTCTTGCAATATGGATTTCACTTTATATCAGATGGATGTCAAAAGTGTATTTTGAATGGAGTAGTCAATGAATAGGTTTATGTGGATTAAACAAAAGGATTCGAGTATCCTCATTTCCAAAACATGTGTTTCATTTCAAAAATGCATTATATGGCATAAAACAGGCACCAAGGGCGTGGTATGAGCAACACACTACCTTTATAATTCAAAAGGTGTATCATCGAGTTTGAGTAGATGACACATTTTTTCTCAAAATTAATCACATATACTTATTGCGTCTACTTCACCATTCTTGGTCTAAGATTTTGTGAATTTGATGCAGGCCAAATGTGATATAAGTATAGTGGGATAACTTACTTTTTAGGGATTCAGATGAAACAAGAGAAGAATGGTCTGTTCATAAATCAAAGCAAATGTGCTTTGAATTTGGTGAAAAAGTTTGGTCTCAATAATTCTCGACCAATTCGTACACCCATGGGGACGACAGACAAATTGGTGAAAGATGAGAAGGAGACAGGAGTTGATCAAATCTTGTACATAAATATGATTTGAAGTTTATTAGATATTTCAGCGAGTCGGCCAAATAGATGCCTAATTGTAGGAATATGTGAGAGATTTCAGGATGATCTTAAGGAATCTCATTTTACTGCAGTCAAAAGGATTATTTATGTGAGTGGGACTTCTGAGTATGGTATATGGTATTCTAAAGGTAAGGACTCTCTTATTATTAGCTACAATGATTTCGATTGGGTTGGAAATACTGATAGTCACAAAAGAACTAATGGTGGATGTTTCTTTATTGGGACAAATCTGGCTTCATGTTATAGTAAGAAAAAAAAATTCTATCTCTTTATCAACTGCTGAAGCAGAGTATCTTGCAGCTAGAAGTTTTTGTGCGCAATTATTATAGATGAACAAAAGCTGAATGATTATGGAATTCAAGAAGGGTCTCTAACAGTATTTATATGACAACAAAAGTGCAATTGATATCTCAATGAGTCCTGAGCAACATTCTCGGATGAAGCGCCTTGATATAAGGCATCACTTTATTCGAGATATGGTTGAAAATAAGAAAGTAGTGGTTGATAATGTTCCAACATCAGAACAATTTGTGGATGTATTCACAATGTCATTGGACTCCGCAGCTTCTAAATTCCTCAGACAACATGCACACTCCCGGGATAGGTAGTGGATTTGATTTAAGCCATTGTCTATTTAGAATAATTGGGGGATATTTAATATATGGATGATTTAAATCATAGGCTTACATAGGTGTCAAGTACAATTCATTTGTGCATATACTAAGGCATTTAGACCTAGAAAACTGAAACTGAGAAAGTGGGGCGATTTTCTTGCTAAATTATTGTGAAGTCCTCTAATTATTAGGCTATTCATAAATTTGACCCCCCAAATGTCTGTATTAAATGATATACTTGAGAATATTCCTTCTCATGTTGTTGAGGTTTTAGATGATGAAAAGTTGGAGACTGGGGATATTCCATCACAGGGAATAGAGACAAGGTGAGAAGTTGTTAACCTAAAGATTGAGGAACTGCTTATGTTCAAACACCTGAAGAAGAGCTGCGAGTAGAGTAAGAAGGTAATGATCTGCATGTTCTAACACCTGAATTGGAGCTAGGAGAGAAAGTAATGAAACAAGTGTGGATATAGATGGGACAGTTCTTGGGGATGTTCAAACACCATCCATACAGACTGATAAAGCTAAGAGTTATGTTCCAACACCAGAGAAGATTAAGAAGGAAGATGAGGCTGGAACTGATGTTCCAACACAAGAAGTCCGGTTAGAGAATTTGGTATACTCAAGTGATGAAGTCTTGGATGATTTCATTCGGACAAGACCAAGGATATCTAAGAGTAAAGAGGCACCTCCAGAATCACCTCAGCCTGAAAACAAGAAGAATAAGATGGTTTTTAGGAGAGCTGGGAGATTATCAGTTAGAGGAAGATTATAGCAGAGAGACCATCTGACTTGACTGCCTATGAAGAGTGCGGATTTACATATTATCTGACAAATATGGGGTTCAAGATTGCTGCTTCTGTCCACAATGAGTGAAACTTGGATATTATGTAGGAATTTTATTCAAATTTGATGGAAGGAAACCTGGATTCATATTCTTAGTGGTACAATAGGGTTTACACCAGAGGTAAGGTGTTTTATATTCTCGGGTAAATTAATCAAGTGGCTTGGAATACTTACTCATCAGAGGTTTGAGACTATATATGATGGAGATTTTAGTGTGACAGATGATCAGATCCTCTTAGAAATTTCTAGAGGATATCAGTATTATTGGCCAGCACAAGGGAATGCCATAGTATCATATCTCACTTCTAGGTACTTCTGCTAATTTTAGCTAGCCATTAATGGTGGATTCTTTCCTCTAACTCCACTACACTAACCAGAGAAATGGATAATATGTTGTACTGCATTGGTGCTAAGACTCCTATAAGTCTTGGTCTCTTTATCCAAGAAAGCATAGTTGGGTAGGATGTCTCTTCTCGAGCTAAGAACTCTCAGTAATTAGAGGAGAAAGGGTGAAGGCTACGGAGAGTGATTTGGTGGTTTCTGTAGTTCCTCTCAAGCTGAACAAGAGGATTTTTCTGTTGAGAAAAGTTAATGATCTCCCATGGACACCTTCAGAGGCTAGATCGTTATCTGCATCTGCTGCAAATATAAAAAAGCCAAGGAACTTGCCATCAATGCCAAGATTGCAGCTCTCAAGGTCCAGATTGCATCCCTAGAATAAGAATTAGCTCACTTAAACAGCTGATGAAGCTTGATTATGTTTTTTTAATGATTTTGTTACTTTTATTATGATTCAAACTTATTTGGCATGTAAAATGGCCCCAAGGGGGGGGGGTACCTTTGGATTCTCATATTTCTTTTGATATTGTTATTGTTTTTGTCGGATTGATGTTCTGACATAGATATTGGTATTAGATTGATGTTCCAATATTCAGAGTGGGTTTCATAGTTGATGTTCGTACTTGCGTAGATTCTTTCCACAAAATTCCAAAGGGGTAGATTGTAAATCCATATTTTGTTAATTGGAAAATTGTGGAAACTATGCGAATATGGAATATTCTATGTTGAAACATCAAAAATGAAATTCGGGAGACATAAGGAAATTGGAGATGAAATCAGTGAAGAAATATTCCATTCCTTATCTGAAGTTGAAGAATATATCAATTTCTTTATTTATGCGATTGGATTGTATTTAAGGAAATTGGAATTGATATGATAATATCACTTTTTCCGATGGGATGTATTCTATTGAGGATTTGATATATTTTAATTCCTTTCTTACAAGGAGTTTGATTTTGTAATTCCTAGTTCCATGGGATTTTATTGCAATCGTAATTAGAGATGGAATAGGAATTATTCTCACACTATATATTTGATGCGTGCGATTGGTTTTAGTAGAATACAATTCGTCCGAGATACTTACGGATTCAATTGAAGAAAATCTATATCAAGATTTTCATATATTTTGAGAGTACTCAAGAGCTTTCGTCTGTGTTCCAATATGATCTTAAACCGTTGATCAGGTTCAGAATCATATACTCCCTTTGGTGTGTATACCTAGCCCATGAGTTAGAGTCATGTTCAAGAAGACTCACCCACGAATCGAGAAAGGTGGAGTCATGTACAAAAGGACTCAGCCACGAATTGAGAAAGATGTAGTCACATTCAAGACTCAGCCATGAACCAAGATTATAGCAACCATGATGAAACCCAAGATCTGAAACCCTAGCAGTTTACTATAATTACAAGGAAAGAAACACTGACTCGGGTAAATGACACTAAACTGAGATATACCAATTCTCTTAAGGAAGGAATTGACTTGATCGTTGGATCTCTTTTGCTGGAATCATTTCTGGGACTTTTCTTGCAGGATTATGTTGATCATACGGTGAAAATCAACCATCAAGCCTGACTGGGAATAACAACTCGTTGGCGTTGTCTTTGGGGATGATTTTTTCCCTTTTTGAAGTCCTTTCACTACAAGAAAAATGACCTATTACTTCGCCCCTTTTACATCATTTTTTTCTTAAAACCAAATAACCGAGGTAAAATGTTCTTTTACTTCAAGTTTTTGAAGGAAAAGAAAATATTTACCTCGGTTATTTATAACCGAGGTAAATAGATTTTTTTTATCTTGATTCTTATGGGAATCAAAGTAAAAGGTTAAAAAGTTTAGTAAATAACGTTACCAAAAACTTTGCAATGTCGAAAACATTGTTTTAATAGGTGGACCAATTTTGCATTAAACTTCGTTTGCATCAATATGTGTTCCGAATAATTAAGGAAGTCACACGTATGTGAATGGTACGTTAAAATAAAGCATTTTATGGAGTTAGGAAAAAATGAAAATAGAAGATGGTAGTCGTGCACTTCTCCTAATTTCAGCATCCCCCTCCTCCCAATATCCCGTTATCACAATTGATTTAGGATTATGTAAAAGGACAATTAGGCATTATAGTAAACTAGTAATCATCGTGCTACCAACACCATAGATATTAGAATTAATTTGTGTAAATGTACAATACACCCATTTTCAATGGTTTATAATTGTAGAATTATAAACTGATTTTATAAAATTAAGCATAAATCAAATCGCACATATACATAGTCAATTATATAATATTCAAATAAGAGAGTTAAATCATTAGAAAAAATAAGTCATGAAAATATCCATGCAAGTTATGCATAAATTCAAATTGGAGTTTTTTAAGTTCGACAATAGTGAAAAAATAATAAACTCAATCACCACGTACAATGATGACCTTGAAGAAGATTGGCCCCATAACTTGTAGCACCTCGAAGAACAAAGTGTCCCCGATGCGTAGGTTGTTTCCCCTAAGGAAATCACCGAAATCCTTTGGGGAAAAAAGGCCTTGATCCTACTTTTCCCCGAGTAAGTCATACGTCATACATCACTCTGTCTTGTAGCACCTAAGCACTATGGGAGTCTTCTCAGTTGGCAAGAGTGTTACAATCTCACACGGGATGTAAGAATATGTGACATCTCACTACAGTCGCATGAACCGATTTGTGGAAGACAAATGAGCTAAGTCACATATATTAGAGGAAGTAACGGGAAGAAAAAAATACAACCAAAAAAATTGAAGCATAATCAACATCATATTAAACAAAAACCCTTTGTCAACACACAAAAACATTGTACTTATGTTTAAACTCAAAGAAAGTTCACTCTCAAAAATCCAAGATAAAACTAGATGATCAAAAAATCAAAACTCATTCACAGACCACAGATTTGACATTGTAAAGTAAGAATTCAAAATTTTATTTGTTAGGACATATGGAAAAACAAACCTTTTTCCAGAGTATAGAAGATGAGGAAGAAACAGGATAATGTTAGAATTCGCGAGAAACTTGTGAACAGATGGTTGAACTGATTTTTCGGGTCCCCCTATTTATACCCGTTTCAAAGTGACGTTGTTTGGAACCATTGTGTTGTTTGCCTCGATATATGCAACGTCGCACAAACGTCGGTTTAGGCGATAAATTGTCAATCTGTGGCGACGTTGCAGACATTGGTAGGCCTAACAATTCAGCCTACCAAGCAGCAATAGTTCAAGTTGACTTTGATAATTTTTCTCAACACAATTTTCGCAACACAATTTTGGTAGTTCAAGATTGATTGCAACACAACTTCGGGATTTTTTTTGTCTTGTTACTGATACTGAAATTTAAACTTTGTGCATATGTTAGGTTAAATATTAGGGATTGATTAACATTAAAATAACATAAACAACAAAAGAATTATTAATTAAATATTAAATATCATAAAAAAACAAATCATATCTTATTGTAAATACAAATTAACACAAATTAATATCAATAGTGAAGAACTTTGACATTGAAAACTACAGGGCCGACACCATCGACCAGCTCGAAGTAGAGTGTGTCCCTTTTTGTGAGTCCCTTACCAATGAGGAACTGCTTAAAAACCTTCGGTGTTAGGGTCTTGAGCTTCGTGTTCTCCGAGTAATGCATGTGGTACTCTCTTTCGTTATACCTGGGCACAATAGGTAACTTAGATGGTGGTAGGCGTTCCACAATTTGGCTAGGGACATACTGTATTTTTAACAAAAAAAATCATGTTAAGTTAATATGAAAGTAAAGTATAGAAAATGATTTAGGAAAAATAACTACATGAAAGGGATTTACTTACTGATGTGCACCATTATGCATGCATTAGTTGATGCATTTAACACATTTATTATCATGTTTTGTTTGGTTGATTGTTAGTTTTAGTTAGGTTTGCACGAAAAAGGGTTTAAACAGTCATTATTGGTTTTCGTGTCTAAATTCAGAGTTTTGTGGACTTAATTGAAGCTAATGGACACTTTGTATTCATAGGAACCTAGATCTCCCTCTTTGATCTCATTAGTAGGTTTCTTGTGATTTATTTTTCATTATGTTTTGTAGAAGGCCATGCGTGAGGGTGTAGCAGATATTTGAAGGCCATTCGTAAGGATGGTAGAAAATATCAAAGGTCATTCATAAGGATGGTAGTAGATTGAAGGCAATGGACTCCAAAGGGTAGTAGTAGATGGAATTGGGACCAAGATAGGTGGATTCAATGTTTAAGAAGGCCAATGGAGAAACAGAGAGATTGTTTTTTTAGGTTGAACATAGTTCAAGGAAATATCCGAGAAGAATCAGTCCTTGAGGGTGTCACCATTAAAATTTTCTTCTTGAGCACTATAAAATCAACTATAAGGATTCCCAAATTGAACCAATGGTTCACCCATAGAAGAGAAAAAACTTATACGAGTGAAACAGTCACAGCCGGCATGGACCGAACAAGGCCGACACGAGGCCAAACCTAGCACGGCCCGTACCCAGTGAAATGGCCCTTGTCAGGGAGCGGTAAAGCCTGTTCCACCCAAAATAGTCCGTGCCAATTTCCAGCACAGATGGTTCCCATTTCTGCTATCCGTGTACTCTCTTTCACCTTTTCACTCCAAAAATTGGCTACGTATAGGAGCAGGACATTATTTTTAAAAGGCCCGCTCTATTTCAAGTCACAAATGCCAAAACCATCCCACAGGGTGTGAAGAGTGATTTGAGGCACACCGAGATACTGAGCAAAATGAGGTTCCAGCCGACGGGACACACTTAATGATGTGGGACATGGATCAGAAGGAGCAAAAATGGAGAGTCGACAGATGGCCCGTGCCAGCGTGAGGTTAACGGCTTGTGTTAAAGCTAACATCCTGTACCGACATGACTGGAAAGGTCCATGCCAGGGCCAGCATTCCGTACAGGCACGAGGTCCCCTAATCTGGCACGGGCAGTGTCACGAGCCACCCCCAGCACCAATTGACGCTGCTAGGGGGTTTCTCCATTATTGGCCATTTTGGTTCTATTTTTAGGCCCAATTTCTTAATACTATACATATGGTCCTATGTATACTAACGTTTAAAATGATGCTCATTTTTAGATCTCAAGAGTAAGCTAGAGAGAATCCAATTAAATACTTGGGTTCAATGCTTAGGGAGTAAGGATCTAACTTGAGGATAATATTTGTATTCATATGTTAATGTTTATTTTATGAGATTTCTTGATATACCTATTTCTATGTGTTTTGTGATTATTATGTTGGTTTTTTCTCAATATTCTTGTGAATTTCATGATTGTCACACTTCGTTGGTACACAACTAAGTCTACTTTCATGTTGGTGCACTATTGCTACTCACCAGTTAAGGAAACCTAGATGCGCTTGGGGTGACCATAGTCCGGAACTGGGCATGTACAAAAAGGTCACTCGTTGTTAATCGTCACGATCAACCATGCTCCAGTTAGTTGACCAAAGAGGTCCAAAGGGTTGAAGGTAGAGATAGAACAGGTAGCAAACTATGGTTATCTTATTGATCCTAGAGCCATCGATAAGACGTCTACTTCCTTTGCCTTTGTAGGTCTGGGGTTAGTTCATTCGTGGTGTTCCACCTGGGACTTAATTGCACGGGGGAGAATCAGACCTTGAAAATGATCCTAGTTACGGAGGCTAGGCTGATGGAAGATTTTATACATTCACTGCTTTCCGACATATTGGGGGACGTTTTAACAATTGTTCCCACCAAATGGCACGCACACTAGAATAGGATTTAATTCTTGTATTTTGATGAAATCTATGAATGAAATAACAATGACCATGTTATGCAATTATTCCCCAATTGTTAGTTTATATTGTTAATCCTTGTGATCAATTGCATGCTAGTAGTTATTAGTATAAACTCCCCCCAATGACTATTTTCACAAAACTGTTTATCCCTAACACGTGGTCGGATTGACGACCCAACCATGGTTGTGTTTAATTAATTATTTGATTCCTAACATCTATGTGGACAACCTTGGTACTTACCACTATCTACTATTCTTGGTAGTATAGTAGTAGGAACAAGAGCAACTTATAAATTCTATTTTTAACTCCTAACCTTCCTCCTCTCGGGTATTAGTGGATCTCCCATGATTCATTAATTAACGACGCTCGGGAGAGGATGATTCACTTACCAATATGGGAACATCCCCAAAGTTAGTCTACGTCAGTGTGTGGATGAAATGTAGAACGATCTTACCAAATGTAGTTTGCGGACGTTCATCGTTCGAATCGCTACAGATCTATTAATGAAAGAAATATTTATAAATTAAAATTTAATATTGTAACACAAGCTATAAAGACCAATTTAAATGTAAAAATTAAATTTCTCGCCACAATGGGGGAGTTGCACGAACTAGCACTGCCAGAATTAATTCTTGAAATTCATATTTTCATGAATCGTTACAATCAGTTCACTATCAATCAATTAATATATGAATGCAACATGTTAGAGTGAAGTCACACATGGGTTGGTTAAACCGAAAGGATTAACCAATTTGTGTGCGACGTCACATATTATCTAAACTGCAGAAATTAAGGATAACCAAAGTCGCACAGGGATCGGTAAAACTGAATGTATAACTGATAAGTTTGTGACATCATATACTGGATCGAAGGCTATATTTATGAGTAAGCAACATCACACATGGCTCGGTTAAATCAAATGGTAAACCAATATGCGACCTAGAAAAATTATGAACAAGCAACGTCGCACACTTGTCTCTTAAAATGAAAGGTTAAAGATTTACAGGAAATATCGCATTCATGGAGTGGAGAGACTCCAACAACAACAAAAAAACTGGCCAAAAATGAGTACATAAAGCAAAAACAAGTTAACTTAATCAACATTCTAACACTCTATAACCTAATCGATGAATCCTAATCCAAAGACACATCCTTACATGAAGCAAATATAGATTCAAACACCTTACACATTACTATATGAATAGTAAATTTTTTAAAAAAATGTAAACTGACCAAATGTAGAAACCATACCTTTTGAGAGGATGGGCAAGATGACTATTGGAATTCGAGGAAAAGTTGAATGTTTAAAGTTGATTATGTGGAGGGGTCTATATATATAGTCGTTACGAGCCTTGTAGATTCTCCCCGAAAGAGACATCTCATGCACATTGCACGCACTACCAACGGTAGTGCGAAGTCGATTTGTCTGACTGTGAGATTCATCATTTTAGTCTGCTTGCTTAACAAGTGGGTCTCCGTCAGGCCAACTGTATAACAATGTCGCATGTAAGTCATTCTTTGCAAAGTTTGACCACCGATGTCGGTCATAAATATGTTTGGCTTGAACAATTCAGCCCACTAGCAAATCACATGGGCCCGCGTCTAACCAAAACGAACATAAATTCCATTAAAATTGGTAAACAATTAATATACATTAGTAATTGATATTGTATATTTCAATGAACTTCATTAACGTCTTGTTCGATCTGAATCAATTTCAATACAACCAGTGAATTTTTTGCTTTTACAATTAGGTCCCTCCAAGGTGGTGGGGGAAGAAATATGCAAAATTAGATATAGCTAATAATATAAATCACATTGCCACAATCATATTTTTACGAATTATGCATCAAAGCCACATGAGTATTCTTCCATCGTTCTTATTAGTATTCCATTAATACCTTGACTATGAGCATTGTTATTTTTGCAGATAAATTCCCCCTCACAAAAATTGAACCAAGTAATGCATTATAGGTTATTCTTAGAATTTAGAAGAAAAGAAAAAACCAACCATAAATTTCACTAACATTCTAATACATGGCCTAGAGTTAATAATATAGTATATGATTAATAACTAGTATGCAAGGACTAATCAGAAGATTTTGTGAAAGTTTTAGGGGGATCGTACAAGTTTCATTATCACTGCCGGGGAATATTAATTAGTTTGAAGTGAGATAGAAAAGTTCCTATGAACGAAGATTAGGATCCAATTTGGGCATGCCGATATACTTTTCAATTTTCTGAAATATCTCCCTCCAACAAAGTAGGAGAAGTCGCAATGCAAAACTGGAGATACCTTTATCTAATTCACTAAGTCATGTGACCGATGATCCAATTTTGTCAAACTCTGGTCAATGGAACGGGTCCACAATCTCCTTGGATAGTGTATTATGAAACTTTCAGAAAACTAAGCTATGACCTCCAACTTACTTGAACGATCAGTACACTTCTTCATTCTGCACCCGAACGGAAAATATGTGCACTGTCCAACAGAGGCGGGAACCGGGTTAATTATCCATAATTTTTCTTAACATTATGTTCCAACCCTAACTTTTAGCGTTATAAGAAGGATAATTTCAACCAAATAAAAACAAGTGAAATTTCATTTGCCATCTTCTTCATGTACATAATTTCTAAAACAGTGCTAGTACATGGTCTACAATATATCGCATATGATTACTCTTGACTATATATACAACGTTCATTTGGGAGGATCTTCTCAAAGTCTATCTAGGGATAAGACCAGTGTCTCTAATACCAACGTCATGTATAAGCTGTGGGTGACCAAGGTTATTTTTGGGAATATTGTAATTGAGTTTGGGACTATCTGTGCATTTATTCATTTTTGCACTCAAGTCCCTACAAGGAATTGAGAGAAGTCTAAATCCAAAATTGGAGATAACAATTTGTTATTTGCACGTACCAGAGTATTTTGTTCCTATTTGGCATAAACAGGTCATCAGAAGGGCCCGCAATCTTAGCAGCGAGTTATTCACGATACAAGCGATGTCGCATATGATTTGCATATACCAAACCAATAAACGACACTTAATTGACTTCGCATATGATTTGCATATACAATCTTAATTGAACAAAATTTCACCCCCAACGCCATCTTATTTATACCATATTCAGCAACAAGACCCAATCATTTCTCATCTCCAACACATGCACTTCTTACTAACCCAACTCCAAACCTTCCTCTCCATTCACAACATTTCAACTCTACTCAAGAACTCAATCTACTCCCTTCTTTGAAACAACAACAAATATCCTAGGATAGAGCATTTCCCGGTTCAAATTAATTGAGGTAGTTTTCCCTCCATTCAATGTTCATTTAGCGCTTTTATGAACATACCTTCTACAATGATTGAATATTTTCATCAAATATGTTGACTTAGTTACATATTATATAGTGTATATTGATTGTGTTCCAATATCATACAATAATTTTAGGGCTAATATTAGGGTTGATTGGAGAAAATAATCAAATTTCTGTATGAAGACAGGTTGAATATTCAACAATGGTCAGTGCATCGTTAAGTACGAGATACAACCGAAAGGTTACCAAAGTCACATTTGGCAGAAACTGACCGAAATGCATATGAATATCCGACGTCGCTCGTTAATCGAATACTGTGACCTCGGTATTCACCATACGACATCTCTTTTCTGCATTCCATATTTGATTTATGTCGTACGCTCAAAGCTTCATAATTTGTACATCCATTAATAAATGTGTATTTGCTGTAATAAGAAAATAAGAGTTATTGATTGAACAATCAGTATTTTAATTTATAAATAATGTCAGTTGTTGTACATACAATGTAATTTCTATCGATGAACGATGTCTAACCAATTCATATAAGATTTCACATGATTTCACTTGCGCAAATGACACTAAATCAATGTTGAATGGACCGTGGTGTTCTGATCGACATGGGCCACAGAAAATAGCGTCGTATTTATCCCTGTTGCACTTTAGCGTGCGATGTCGCTTTCAAGGATCTGAGACATTTCTTTTTATACGAACGATGTCGATTTGGACAAGGTCGCACTTTTTTTGACCCATCGCATGCCTTCTTGGTATGGCCGACGTCACTCTCATATGGAAGCTGATATCGATTTCTACAATGTCGCAGGTATGATCTACCCTGGTCGACAAACTTCCATTGACCGACATCGGTCGCAAAACCAAAAGATGTCGGTTTAAAACCGAGGTAAAATGATTTTTTACCTTGGTTCAAAATTGAGGTAAAAAAAGACCTTTTACTCCAACTGGATTTACCTTGGTTCTTCAAGGACTGAAAATGGAGGTAAAAGATCCCATAGAACCGAGGTAAAAGGTACTGTTTCTTGTAGTGTTTATTCCCTTCAGGATAACAATAGTTTTCACCAGAAGTGGGAGAAGCCAGAATCATCATACAGAAGAATGAACAACTGGGTGTAACAAAAATATGCATCCCAGTCAAGACCAAGAATGCATTCCTAGTAAAGAATGGGAACACAACAAAGAAGATATGGGTGATGAAAAAGAAGAAGTTGAATCTCCTAATGCAAATAAATAATAAAAGGAGAGGTTTCTTATAAGTGAATCGGTAGCATCTATATAACCAGTTCCTAGACACTATCTAGCCAAAATCCCCAAAAAGAAACAAAAAATTAAGTTAAAGGAATGATATCCTTAATTATGAAGAAGAATTAACCAACTATCACAGCTCTCGACCATCGCCATGTCTTCATCAAGTTTGAGGTCGAGGACGACACGCAGCGCTGCTGGATAAAACACAACTTGAACATTGGAGGTCA
>JAULKM010024466.1:0-14008 GCA_032355605.1 Rubia tinctorum
AAATAATGACTTTGGGTATATCGGCACTAATTTTCCGAAAGTTAGGGTTATATTGGCACATACAATAGTTAGTTAGGGTTATATTGGTACTTTCTGAGATTGCAGGGTTATATTGGCACTTTCAGCCTAAAGTCAGAGTTATAAATGTATTTATCCCTTTTATAATTGATGTTATTAATGAATTGATTTGATATTTATTTTTAACTATCGTAACGAGCTTTTTATAACATTGAAAAACTTTTAAAATGCATTATATAAATAATTATAATTTGACCATAAAAATTACTAAAATGAGATTTTTCATAATTAATCTAATTATTATTCGATCTAACAATAGACTTTCTCTTTATCTTTCACTCACTAAGTTATAATTTTCTAATTCGTTTTTATGCTAAGACTCCCCCCAAAGAGTTCAACAGCTCTGCCCTCTCTCTTCCCTTCTATTTCTTATTAGTCTTTTAGGCCTAGTCTCATAATCTCATTAACTGATTTCTATTTGAATTGATATGAGTTGAAATAAATAACATTAAATATAACTAAAAATATTAAACATTTTTTGTACTAAAATAAATTAAATTAAAATGCAAATAACGTACAAATATGTATGTGGAAGTAATGTTGATATGTCCCGAGTGTTTTTTGGTCCGTGGAATTATTCTTAATATGTTCAAAAAGAGCAAGCTGCATTCATTCCTCCAAATCTCTTGTTTAGTGCACATATACCCCTCTATTTTTCGAATGTGAGCATATGCCCCAGTTCCTTATTTGTGCATATATATTCCTCAGTTTTCCAAACACCGATCTCCGATTATAGGGGTACATGTGCACTTTTGAAAAATTGCGAGGGCTATATGTGCACTTTTGAAAAACCGCGAGAGATATATGTGAACTTTAAAAAAACTAAGGTACTAAATAAAGAACTCGAAGGTATAAATACAAATATTTCACTATGTACTATTAACTTCACCCTTTCATTTTTATATTGTAGTGAAATTTGCGAAATAAATGTAGTTCTGATCGAATGTGTTATTCACATTTCAACTTATTTAGAGTTCTAGTTTATTGGTCCTAAGAGGTATTTTGGGAACCACTTGTATGAGTGATAAAATACAAATAACCGCGCTTTTAAGACAAAAACCAGTCATGCTTTGTATATAGTTTTTTTTTATGAATTTTGTTCTAATTAAGTGTCGGCAAAGTCTTGAGAAAGACGATTTTTTCATAAACTTATGGAATGACGGGGTTTAATTATAATAATAAAAGGTAAAATGTCTTTGTTGCAATATTAAAGTTTTATTATGCAACAGGTAGTAGTTATAAATTTTATAACCCGGTTCATACAACCCGAAAATTTTATCTTAATTTATTATAATTTACACTTTAAACCTTGGTCTTTCCATGACTTATGGAAAAACTGTCTTTCAAGAGACGGACTCATAGAATAATATACTTTTATATTATGAGAAAGACTACATCTCATCGTAATTTATGGTGAGATATATATAAGGAGTAAGTGAAATTTTAAAAATACCAGAAAATGACCCATATCATTTCTCATCTTTAAATAATTATATTTAAATCATATGTCTCCACGTAATATTGAGTGAGATTGTCTCACCTAAGGTTTTGTATTATATTGTAGAAAAAATTGATAAGTTAATTTTTTATAGTCAAATGCATTAATTTTAAAATATTAATATTTTTGTTTAGGAAGCATCGCAAAATTGTCTAACGGTTAGATCAATCAATACATATCTCGTTAGTATGAATTTTAAGGTTAGACTACCACTAGTAATATTTTAAAACATGTATATTTTTACAACTATAAAAATCTCATCATAATAAATGAAAATAAACATCAAATCAACCAAATAATTATAAGCTGATCCCATCTACCATTTAGACGGTATAAAATAACACTCTGTGCTTTGTTTATGTTTGTATAAAATTATGATAAATTGATAAATAAAAAACATGTGAAATGGTGACAAACAAGCCCACCGGGCACTAATTTATTTGAATACAAAGATTTGGGTGAGACGATCTCACCTAATTTTATGGTGAGACGAAGTTTAAGTACATTATTATTAATAATTTAAAGATGGGATGATATGAGGTACTTTATGTAATTTATAAAACTTTAGTTTGTACAGTGTCTTATCATAAATTATGATGAGACGGTATCGCATGAGTCTTTCTCTCATTTAATCGAAATTTCATACAGCCGCTGGTAGAACTATGTTCACAGTTCAAATCTTCCCCTTGTTTAACGCATGGGATTAACTTGTTCAAAAAGTAAACTTTATACTACGAAACATGATATGACACTGATTTGGACTTTTAGGTTACATTCTGAAATTTTAAACTACTAATGTAGACTCGAATTTTTGGTTTTGTTTTTTGAAACAAAGTCTGCTGGTTAATCATTATAAAAATACAAAATAAATCTCCGAAGTTCGCCTTCACGTCTACTTGAAGATAATAAATGTTAAATGGTAAATAAATCATTTCAAGAAAACTATATTTTACTGTTGAGAATGTTTTAAGGTGGTTTTGATCATATATAATTCAAAGAATATATACCATACGGTCAAATTTATTTTAAAAATTATTTATAAAAATTATTTATTATAAATCATAATTATGCATAGCTAAATTTGTATGTGATCAATTTTTTTATAAATCATTATTATGCGTAACTAAATTTGTATGTGATCAAGTATATAATTAAAAAATATTGCTAAAATATGGAAAGAATAAATCTGAAGGGACGGCATGTTTGGCACAACTCTTATGCCACCACTGTGGACAGTAAAGAATGTGTATGGGTGTTTTTCATGTGTGAAAGAAATTGATCTTCTACTGTAATTGCCGTATCGATCACTTAATGCTATTCTCTCCGTTTTTTTATTGAATTTATTAAATCATAATGAGATGGTTTTATGTGAGCCAGTCTAAATTTTAGGCAGGAGATTACTTTGTCCAATTTTTCCCGTCTTCTCAACATTTTCACTGTGCTCCACTTTTTGAACAGTTTTTTTTAAAAAAAATCTCATCCCATCCCATTCCATCCCATCCCATCCCAATTAAAATATATAATATTTCATAATGGTCCTTACCTAAAGTTCAAACTGATTAAAACAAAACTTTACGAATCTTAATCATGTAATTGAATAGATATATAAATAATGATATTGTCGTGCGTAACAAATATTTTTAAATATCAATTTTTTTTATTAAGAGTACTACTTCGATCATGAATAAATTTAATTATACCTTAATATATATGTGTATGTATATATATATATATGACGGATTGAATCTACATAGTAATAGAATTGAGTTTAAGAAGGAATATAAAAGAGATAATTAATTTTATAATACAAATTCATGATTTGATATTTTTATGTTATGTTACTATGTAGAGTTCGTCTCTTGAAAGACGTTCGTTCCATAAGTTATGGAAAGATCAACATTTAAACTACAAATTAGAAGATATAAACATAAAAATTTGGCTTGCATTAATCGGGTCATAAACTTATAACTATTGCACGTGGCATATTAAAATTTTGATATTACAACTGAAACCTGTTACATTTCTATAATTCTAATTCAACCCCATTTTTTCATATGCTTATGGAAAGATCGTCTTATTCAAGACTTTGCCTATTATATATCGTTGAAAAAAATTAAACATTAACTATTTGTATTAGGGCAAAGTTTTGGGAGATATCGTCTTTCCATAGACTTATGGAAAGACGGAGTTTAATTAGAATAATAAAAGGTAAAAGGTTCTGGTTGCAATATTAAAAAATTATTATGCAACGTGTAGTAGTAATAAAGTTTATAACCCGATTCATGCAAGCCGGAAATTTGATCTTCATTTCTTATAACTTGCACTTTAAATTTTGATCTTTCCAAATACAAGAATTCGTCCCTTGAAAGACGATTTTTCCATGATTTATGAAAAACCCGTGTTTTAAGAGACGGGGTCTTATATTAGAGAGTGAAAAATATTCTTTACCATTTAATATGCGTCGGGTGGAGCATCAAGGATTATCAGATCTAGTTTTATCATCAGATCTCTCTCGAAGGGACAAGGTGATTTCCGAATGATACAGAACAAATAAACGGAGGATGAATAATTAAAATGAATTAAGGAGTAAAATTAGAAGATGTAGCTGTCGTGGCGGAATAAATGACGATGGAAAACGAAAAGATGCGAAGGAAATTGGATGTTGATGCGCATATTTGTCCCCATTACCGAAGAAAAATAAACGTTACCCGTAATTAGAATAAACTACTAATGGTACGTGTAAAGAAGAAGTGTGTACTCAGCAGAGTTACATGCAGCCAGAGGCGGATCTACATGGCTCCAGCCCCCGCCAAGACGAAAATTACAGGGAATTTGGATAGTAATTTTTTTTTGAAAAATTACCAACCCCCTCTGATAAGAAAAAAATTGAGATTTTTTTTACTAATAGATCAGCCCCCGCCATATATATATCCTGGCTCCGCCCCTGCATGCAGCAGACAATGTTGAGATTAACGCATGAGTCCTGTAGGAAGTGGCAACCTGCCTTAGTTTCAAACTCCGCATATAATTCCTTGTCCTCGTGCTTCTTCATTCCAATCAACACAAGATTGCTTCGTCAATTTGACAACGATTTCTTTGCTTTGGATATGAGCCAACAATGAGAACCACGCACGAATTATCTTTATGATATTCACCCCTTTGAATAATTAGCAACTCTATCCTGAGCAGTTGTACCACTAATGAATCAATTATAAACAGAATTAGCGGTGTTGGGATGAACCCGGAGCTAGTTATGATATCAAACTGTGTCCTACCCAGGCACCACTGGTAAGAGTCTCACGTTGATGAATGACAAAACAATAGGTTAATGTATAAGATTATGCATCACTTCTATATATTACTAATTGATTTTATGATGGAAGTATGTGTCTCTAATATGCTATCAGAGTCCAGAGTTAGTCCAGTAGATGTATATATATTGCCCCTCTTTGACTTAGAACCCCTATATGTTCATCTTTACACGATCCATAATACGCGGCACATGACATGTTACAATCTCACATTAATGGTTGACAAGTTTATATATATGCAATGATATGTTACCTCTATATAGAACCAATTGGTTATAAAATAGAATCTCATGACTCTATAATCATAAAGGGTGTTGGTAGATTAAAATGGCAAGACGATTATGTACTACGATGAGATTTACCAACGCAATCCTTACATTATTCTAAAATTAAAAAAAATTCTATAGAGGTGTAGTTTGAATCCTCCACGTCTATGTTATAAAGATGTTAGTTTTAACTGCTAAACCAAATTCTAATTTAGATGAATTAAGAAAGATGGTTTTTGTGTACCCAGCTGTTGCTTTCCTAGACTTTTGCAACATTTCTTTTCTTAAAGATTATTTTTAACAGTTTGGTAACTAAAATAATTTTTTGGCTAACCTAGAAAGGCACTTAAATATGTAGTGAAGAGCACTCCATCGCCTAATTAAGTGAGTGATATAAGGTGAACGCCGTCAAACAACCTCCGGTGTAACAATTTACATAAAATGTAACACGTAAAACCAGTGTGTCAAACATAAGAGAACGGGGAGAGGGGACGTAGAATAGTTGATCAAATGAATTATTTAAAGCAATCAACAATTTAAGAGATAACAACCGTTTATGGGATGGAAACTCTCATAAAATATTTATCCAAAGCGCTGCCTGTTAGTTCTATGGGTTGCTCGCACCAAATATTCATATTCTTTAATCTTTACTGGCTACGCGTTGCTATTACCAAAGCTTAGAGTTGCACGTCAAACAAATTAAAACGATTGTGTTCATTTTCTGTAGTTGAAACTCGAAACCTTAAACTGATTTACTTAATTACCCGCCGCGATGAAAGAACACACGCCAAATGATTAACTCAAAAGTTTCCAATTGGACTCCATTTATTTAATTTATATATCATTTTACGCCTTTTGTTTTTGGTAAAGTTTTGGGGAAAAACCGTCTTTTCATAGGCTTATGAAAAGACAAAGTTTAATTAGAATAATAAAAAGTAAAATGTCTTAGTTGTAATATTAAAATTTTATTATGCTTTATAAAGTTTATGATCCAATTTATGCAACCTGAAAATTTTATCTTCGTTTTTTCTAATTTTCACTTTAAACTTTGATTTTTCCATAACTTATGAAAATAGCGTTAAAGAGACGGACTCTGTTTTCCGGGGGTATGAATCTGAAATTGACATGTGAGTGTGCTGAAAGGCTGCTAAAGTAAGCGATACATTTTGTTTAATTTTATTGGTCCTCACAAAGGTCCAAATAATTCCAAAAAAAAACTTCACTATCTCGTAAAATGATAATCTTAATAACTCCAATTTGTAGTTAATCCGAGTGGATGATTACCAAACTGGCTTCTCGTTAACCCCAGTACTTTGCCAAGTTTCCAACGCAACCTGTGAAAACAGAAAATAAGAAAACTGGTCATATTGGGCGGGCCCGGCTTTATGAACCCCGCCCGCCCGCCCGCCCGCCTAACTTTTGTTTTGAACAGAGCATAGATAGGTTCGAAGTGGCTTCAAGCCTTCAAGCCAACTTGTGGCATCTAGAAGATTCTCATTTATTTCTGATATTGGAAATATTCAATTTGGTTCTCAACTTTAGTTCCAAATTCAAAATGGTCCGATTGTGAATTTTGGTTAATTAATAATACTTCTTCCATCTCATTCGAATCTGCACATTACCATTTTCTAGTTAAAATTGTCTAACTTTAACCATATATGTGAATAAACTTATAAACAATCATATTATCATATGAGATATTGTTAGATTCGTCGTAACATGTAATTTTTAAATATTAATTTTTTATGTCCCACTATTATCCGTAGCTACATATATTTACAGTCAAACATGTTTCTTAGAGACTGTGGGAAAAAATCCTATGCAATTTTTTCTTGAACGGATGGAGTAATTAATAGAGGTATAAATCAGTTAAAATCAGGTTAAGAAAAGAATACTCGTTTTAATTGGTTTTGTATATGTGCTTTTCATATATGTTTTTACCTTGTATACCCTTTGTACTCATCATAAATATGAATACACACAGTTACAATTATTTATGAGTTTTACATTTTATCATGGTATTAGTCAGGTCTCATTAAAAAATTTATGACTTTTCCCAATTGTTTCCTAATTTTCACCCTGTGCTTTTTTCTGATTCTTGGTTGCCGCCCACCCACCGTTCTCAACCGATCGCCGTCACTAACCCTAGCTGTCGACGATCGTGAATCGGAGGCCACCAACCACCAATGTCACGCGCTCGCACACGCCTTTGATCCGGCTTCCACGCGCCGTCACGCCTCCTGCGGGGGCCACCGCAGATCTCCCGTCCACCGTTGTTGCTTTTCTGCCATTCCATTGTCCATGCACAAAGGTTAAATCAGCCGTCCAATGTCATTCACATGTTTGTTGTGTGTTTGATGTGATTTGATTTTTCTTTTGTGCTTGGATATGTTCCTGCTTGTTCCTGATGACGAGCATTACGCTTCCATCGTTGATCAATTGCATCACCATCAAGCTAGATGGTTCCAACTACTCTCATTGGCGTACTCATGTTACCTCTGTTTTACGAACTGTTAAGTTGATTGGTTATGTTAATGGTTCATTCAAATGTCTTGTTGCTCCTGTAAGCTCTGGTTCCTAGGAACCCAACGACAAGGCTTATGAGGCTGCTGCTACTTATAATTTTTGGATTCAGACTGATCAGCTAGTTCAACCCGCTTTTTTTCATCCCTGACTCCTTCTGCAATGTCAGCAGTTGACGGTATGGTCACTGCTGCTCAGGTATGGGACATTTTAGCCACTAAATATCATAATAATTCTCGTGCTCATCGCCTTTATCTCTATGATCGTTTGTATGGCATTCGTCAAGATGATCAGTATGTTCAGGATCATTACTCTCGTTTTAAGGACATTCTTGATGAATTGTGTGTTCTTGGTCATCCTCTTAATGATGAGGATATTGCTGTTGTGTTTTTGTTGTGAATTGAATGATAAGCTGTCCCAATTTCCATCCACTCAAATGGTGAAAGATCCCATACCTCTTTTATACACTATTGTTGCTGATATCGAGTCTTTAGAGTTTTCACTTAAAGCTCACTCGTCTACCTCTGAACCAGTACCTTCTACTTTTTCTGCTAGTCAACAAGGGTTCGTACAGGCCAACCGCGGCAGGGGAGACCGCTATTTTGGGCGAGGGAGGGGCAGTCCAGGTCGCGGCCCTGGAAGATGCGGCAGTTGGACACCGTTGCCGGCTGGAAGTGGCGCCCCTCAGGGTGGCCGTGGAACCTACGTCTGCCAATGGTTCCACCGTCCTGATCATCTTGCTGAATTTTGTTACAAACTATAACATGCTGCTCGCGAAAATGTTGCAAATTCCGCGGACACCACTCAACCACATTATTATAAACAACTGAATGTCACTCCTGATTGGTACATGGACTCTAGTGCTACCAATCACATGACTGCTTCAGCTTCCAATCTGGATAGGATCGCTCCTTATAACGGTAATCGTCGTGTTTATTTTGGCAATGGGTCTTCTTTGCATATTTCCAATGTTGGCAATTCCCAGACTTCTCATTCTCTCACTTTATCTGATGTCTTGGTTGTTCTAAATATCACCAAGATTTCATTGTCTATTGCCAAGTTAATAAGTGATCTAAATGTTGTTGTTTGTTTTGATGACACTTCTTTCACTATTCAAAACAAGGTTACCAAGGAGCTCGTAGGCCAAGGACACAGTGAGGGAGACCTCTACATTTTAAATTATGGTGGTGCGACTTAAGTTTCATTTGTTAATTCAAATAAAGTCAATGCCTCATTTGAGCTATGGCATAATCGATTAGAACATGTCCTTTTTTCTGTTATTTCATCTTAAATAAGATTCGTAGTTTGTCAGTTACTAGTTTGCTGCCTAAGCCTTATTTATGCACTTCTTGTGAGATAGATAAAGGCAATCATCTTTCTTTTAATGATAATTTAAAATGTGCACCACACATACTTGATTTAGTTCATTGTGACCTCTATGGACCCTCACTTGTTGTCTCTCGTGCCGGGTACCTTTATTGTGTTGTTTTTATTGATGGTTACTCTCGATTTACTTGGTTATATCCTCTATAACGAAAGTCTTATTTTGTGGAGGCTTATATGCAATTTGAAGCACTTGTTGAGAATTAGTTTTCTACCATCAATAAAGTTTTTCAGAGTGATGGTGGAACCGAATTTTTGAATCACATCGCATGTGAACTCATTTTGCGACTAAGGGCATTCATCATTAGCTTTCATATCCTTACACTCCATCGCAAAAATAATCGCGCAGAGAGGAAGCATCGTCATATTACAGAGACAGGTTTATCGATACTCTATCATTCTGACCTTCATCGTTCATTTTTGTATGATGATTTTTCAATAGAAGTCTGCATCATTAACAGACTACCTACTCCAGTTTTATCTGGTCAATCTCCTCTCTCAGTTATTTTTGGTACTACACCTGACTACTCCAATTTTCATCCATTTGGTTGCCGAGTTTTCCCGTATTTAAGGTCATATACTGAGCATAAATTGGCCCCTCGGAGTATGTCTTGTATACTTGTGGGTTACAGTTCACAGTACAATGGTTATTATATCTTGATCCTCTCACAACGAAGGAGTACATCACTCGCCATGCATGATTTGATGAGTTATTTTTTTCCAGCTACCCTTACTAACACTGTTACAGACTTATCATCACTGGATGTTTCAGCCTTTTAGAGCCTCCGTCAGTACCATTGGAGGTGTTTGAGTCATCTTCTTCTCCAAATCACCCATTATTTTGGAATATTTAAATTTTCAGATTTCACCAGAAGCTCAGGGTTCTTCAGAAAAGTGTCTGTCTGTCACGAGGTGACCAACAACATGATCGACAATAGCCAGCCCCTCCTGCACTACCGCCGATGCAACCGACGCTGATTCACGCACCAGCCACCCCTACCGCACGTCAGCTTCATGTGTCGGTCACGCGTTGTCCTCACGCACCACCAACCTTGACACTTCCTGCATCGTCGACTCTTTCACCAAGTCTGGCCTCTCCAGTGCCACCGTCATTGTTGTCTTCCTCAAGTGGCGTGCCCGATTCCTCAGCTTCTGTGCTCACCTCTGGATCCCAGCCATCTCCGACTACGGGCCCTCTTCCAGAATTCCGATGACTACTCGTTCGCGCAGTGGCTCTTTACGGTACGATGATTTTTCTGATCATGATATTTTTGGTTTATTAAGTTCATTGTTTGCAAAGAACGAGCCTCATAGTCATCGCTCTGCTGTCAAGGATCCTGAATGGGTTGCTGCTATGGACTCTGGGATGACTGCTCTTGGTGCTCAACAGCCTTTGGAATTGGTTCCGCGTCCTCCACATGTTAATGTTGTTGGCTCAAAATGGGTGTATCGCTTAAAATATAAGTCTGGTGGTTTTATTGACCGACACAAAGCCAGGTTAATTACTCAAGTTTTTTCACAATTACTTGGTTTTGATTATGATCATACATTTAGTCTGGTGGTGAAAGCATCTACTGTTTGTTTTTTTATATCTCTTGTTGTCACTAGAAATTGGCCTTTACGACAGCTTGATGCCAAGAATACATTTTTAAATGGTGTTCTTGATTTCCCATCTTATATGGAGCAGACTGACGGTTACAAAGACCCGATGTGTCTTGGTTATGTTTGTTTCTTACTCAAGCCCATTTATGGTTTGAAACAAACTCCTCGTGTTTGGTTTCAACGTTTCAGTAATTTTTTTGGTTGGTTTGGGCTTTGTATGCAGTACTGCTGATACCTCCTTATTTGTGTTCTCACGGGGTGCCTCTTTACTGTATTTGTTGGTTTATGTTGATGACACTATTCTCACTGGGAATGATGGTCATCTCATTCGGAAATTTATTGATCGGGTTAATTAGAAATTCAAGATTACCGATCTTGGCACTTTACAGTATTTTTTGAGATTGGAGGTTGTTCGTACTTCTGATGGCTTATTTCCTGGTCAGGCTAGATATGCCAAGGACATTTTATTGCATGTTGGAATACAAGATTCGGTTCCTGTTGCTATCCCTTTTGTAGCACTTTTGCAGCTTTCTAGTTCTTCTGGTAAGATATTCGGAAACCCCACACTTTATCGATTTTTGGTTGGTGCATACAGCATTTGTCGATTACACGTCTCGACTTGTCCTATGCTGTGAATACGGTCAATCAGTTCATGCAAGATCCTACTAATGATCATTATTAAGTTGTTATTCGAATTCTGCGCTATGTACGTGGTACTCTCCACTATGGTCTTCAGTTTCACACGAATTTGTCCGCTTTACCAGTTTTGGGTTATTCTGATGTTGATTGGGCTCGTTGTATTGAGACTCATATGTCTACTTATGGTTATGCCATTTTTCTTGGTGGCAATCCGGTTTCATGGAGTGCTAAGAAACGACTTACAGTCTCTCGTTCTAGTTCAAAATCAAGATACCGAGTTTTGGTTAATACTTGTGCGAAACTAGCTTGGTTAATGAATTTACTGCGGGATCTACGTGTATCAATGCATGCACCATCTATTTTGCTGTGTGATAATAATAGTGCTCGCTTTCCTGCTCAGAATTCGGTTTCGGATAAGAGAGTCAATCACATTGATATTGACTATCATTTTGTGCGTGAGATGGTGTCTTCTGGCAAGTTGAAAGTTGCTCATGTTTCTACGGATCTCCAGCTTGCTGGTATCTTTACAAAGAATCTAACTCGTCCTCAGTTTGAATTCTTGCGTTCCAAGATTTGCGTTGCGACCAGTCCCACACTTCGCTTGAGAGGGGTAATAGAGGTGTAAATCAATTAGAAACAGGTTAAGAAAGGAAAACTCTTCCTGGTCGGTTTTGTCTATAACCTTTTCCATATATATTTCTACCATTTATACCCTTTGTACTCACTATAAATATGAATTCACACAGACACAATTATTTGTAAGTTTTACCTTCTATTACTAATAAATACGTTAATTGTCACTCATGTTGTGATTGATGAAAATTAGAGCATTTCATTGTGACGGATGAAATTGAAATTGGATTATTGTCAAATTAAGCTAAATAATTCCTTTTTTTCTTAAATCAAGGATTATACGAAACTTGATTTAATACAATCACGTATTTTAACTTTTACATATATTTGATTCAAAATGAGTGTTCACTGTTCCTAAATATATTAGTAGTATAGTAGGTACATGGGCCAATTATGGCTTGTATTTTACCTGTCCATTTTATTGCTCAAATTATATATACTACGTAGCACTAAAAAAATTAACACTATGTATGTCAAATAATGAGACAAAAAACGATTGTTAAATTTTAATAATTTCGATTTTATTGCAAACGTATGATTTGCAGTTTCATTCCGAACCGTAAGTTTATACGTCGTGTCCGGCCCGACCTCATTTCCACATTTAAGATAACATAGTTAAAACAAATGCAAGAAAATAATAGCAAAGTTAGTACAAAATATTTATTAGTAGACGAAACTAAGGATTAATAAAACATACTAAACCGTCCCTAATCCACCTGTGGGCGGTTGAACCGTTTCTAATTTTCTTCAAGGAAAATTCGTGTCCTCTTTTACACTAACCTGCTTCCGCCTGATCCAAATGATTCTCTAAAGTTTATTATATAATTCGTCTTAATAAAAGAACTTTCTTTTTTATATATTTGTATTTACAATTTGAATTTTCTCACAACGGATGTGGTGGCGCGTCCTTTTCACATGACGGAGCAAGCATTGGGATTCTCGTCGCTGAACATCTGATCGTGTGTCGGCAAGAACACCGGCGGCGGCGGAGGCGGCTCGTAGTGAGGGCGGTGCTCCACCATATAGCCGGTGTTTCCGTACCCGGGGAACTGGTTGTACATGGTGGCGCCGCCGTGGCCGTATTCTTGGATGGAATAAGATTGGCCGTACGCCGGCATGCCGTACTGGTAGAACCCGGTGTACGGCACAGCGGCGCCGCTGCTGCTAGCGTAACCGTGGTACTCCATCTTGTGCACCTCAACCTTCCCTTCTTCCGCGCCTTTACCTTTGTCGCCGCCGCCACCGGCGGCGGGTTTAGCTTCGCCGTCTTTCTTCTTCTCACCGCCGCCGTCCTTTCCCTTTTCCTTCTTCTCTCCACCACCTCCGCCGCCTTCCTTCTCTTTCTTGTCTCCGCCGGCGGCGGGGGCAGGTTTCTTTTCAGCGCCGCCGTCGTCTTTCTTCGGCGGTACGATGTCGACGGCCCGCTTCAGCTTGTTCTTCAAGTAACCTGCGAGGTCTTTAGCATCCATTGTTCCCTTTGCTGTGACCAAGTCCTTGTCTGAATCAATGCTGACATTTTCTACGCCTGTGGAAAATTCAATTGAGAAAAACAGAGTGAGAAGAATATTCAAGAGATCCCAATTAAAATAAATTACTACCTTGAGTTAATTAATTTGACTAATCATATGATGTCACATCGTCATCCAGTTAATAAATAAAAATTGTTGTGGAATTGGGACTTGCCATCAAACTTCTTCACTATCCTCTTTATCTTGTTAGCACATCCATCGCAGTGTAGTTTGATCTTCAGCACAACCGTGCTCACTTGAGGCTGTTCACAAACATTTTAAAAATACAATAAAAATGGTATCCCAAATAAATTTAAAAATATATAAGAAAATCATGTAGATTTTAGCCGGCCAAATAATGAGATAAATGTTTGATTCTTCATTAAAAATTTATAAGTGAAGCAGTAGGTGTTCATTGGTTTTTATACCGCTTTGGGTTTCTTGTCGCCGTCGTCTTTCTTTTTGTCCTCTGGTTTCTTATCGGATTTCCCGTCGGCCTTCTTGTCTCCTCCGCCGTCCTTTTTGGGCTGAGGAGAGACCAGCTCCACCTTCTTCTTGGTCTTTTGC